>JAJJWW010018249.1:0-35851 GCA_023531295.1 Papaver armeniacum
TTTACCCATTGACCTCCCCCTTTGCCCTTAAAAAAGAGTCCCTATAAAATTGGGTATACCCCAATTAGTTTGAGTATACCCCAATCAAGCCAGGTAAAACAATACCACATAATTTCCAGTTTGATTGATGCACTCTTAGAATTAGCGAGAAATAAGCTTAAGGCATTGCCTTACCAAAAATAACCACCTGCGCTTTGCAAGCAAAAGTTAAAATGAAGCACACGGTCTTACATTAGCGTTAGCGTTTAACAAAGTCCACTAGACATTTCGAGGCATTCTTTTTGACAAAAGAAAACACATCACCAAAAAGAACAAAAAGTAAAACAAAAGGTAGAAACCTGAAAACATATCATCAATAGCTATTATTAGGCGGGTACTTTTTATATGAGGTGGGTACTTTTTGTTTCTGGCCAATGCAAAATGGCTGATGAGTAACTGACTCTTGAAGGTACAACGCTTAAACCAGAAACTCCGATCTGAAGCCTAATAGCTGAAAATTATCAAGTTCAGAACCCTCTAAGCTCCAATGTTTTGCTTAGGACATCTGAAATTAAAGTAGAAGAACACTTGCGAAAAAGGGTTTCCAAAGGAAGTGAGAAATTGGGAAATCGGAGAAGAGAGGGATGCAGTTGGAGGGAGCACTCGATTGAAGAGAAAATGGGAAATAGGAGGAGAATGAGAAAGGTTATGTTTTTATTGGCACTTATGACTTAGCCATCTACTGTTGATTGCTGTTGAGTCAAAATTAATAACTTCGCTGAAAGTCACGTCTGCTCTTGAGGGCATGCCATGGCTCATGTCACAGGTTCAAACTACCTAAATGCAACAACCAACCTTGACAATGGCACTATGTTCCACAACACAGTTTCGTCAACTTCGCCCTTGGCCAATTTCTTCATTTTTGGCTAAAACTTTATTCAGCCCATACTAAATAGAGGTTACGCACTCACAACCTTTTCAAACCGTCAAAACAGCATACACACTTCGCTTGATGCATAAGACAGTAAGCAAAAACAAAGGGACAAATACACCAACAGAACAAAGCTAATCTTGGCCGAAGCCTTATTATTACTACACACTTTGGGTTACACAACTCTTCTTGTTCGGACACCCAACCCACAAGATCGAGGCTTTTATACGGCCTTACAAAAAGCTATACACAAAGCTGTTTGGCGATTTGCAGATTTGCTTTACATCAAGGCGGTTGGCCAACCGTGCCATCTTGCCCAACTCTTCTCCTAAAGCCTTACGGGTAGTTCCTAGCCTTTTAGAAAGCATAAAATAATCCCAACTCGTGTAACCAACTTGGAGCCGTCAAGGCCATGTGCATGGCACATGTCATCTAGCCTTGCTTTGCGCCACGATAGCCAGTCAGCCAAAGTACGGCCATCATAGCTGAGCATCATTCTCCCGATGATGCAAGTTGTGCTAATGCAAGTCTTGCTTACACCTGCATGCCACATGCACACAGGCTATATGCCAAACTCATTTTGGCATCTCTTGATGCTAATCTCGCATCTTTGGCCATGTCCAAACCATGTTTGACCCATGCCTTGGCCTATCTTGCAACTCTGGATGCACCATGCATCTTTGGCCTATGCCATGTTGCAAGTATTACGCCACCTTGGAGCTTTATTACTAGGCCGCTTGACCGACCGGTCATAGCTCATCAACTACTTTTCGGAGACTCTTTTAGTTACAGATAGAATTATGTCCGACTTCATATTAGTTAAATTCGTGGCACAGCAGCAGATTAGCCCGTTACACATATCATACCTCAACTTCCAGCATAAAGATCATCAAAGCAGTAATAAACACATACTAGTACTACCAAAATACAGAATTTCCAGTTTGAGACAGTAGCAGTTGATTAGACAAAACAACCTAAAAACAAAACAAAAGGAGCAAAAAAAGCAAGAAAAAAAAAAGAAGTCTTTTGAAACAAGCTTGCCTCGAAAACTGGAACGCGATGTTACTATGCTAGACTACCCATTGAACAAAGGAGACACCTTCATGTTCTTCTTTGAGATCAGGGATCAGTTGTGTTGACCTCCAATTAAAGCAGACAAGTTCTCTTCCGCTTCCTTCAGCTCTTCCTTTAGTGCAATCACCTTTAACTTTGCCACTTGTAACTCCTGATATCTAAGATATCTCAGAAAAGAAGGAATGTCAGGGTAGCGGCATTTCGTCTGAACTGGTTGGGCTTTCTGGAAACAAATTATGTCCCCATTTTTTAGCTGCAAGACATAAAAAGTAAAACAGTACGAAGAAAAACGGATTATAGAGTTAGTGATAATACATAAACCCTACAATTGAGAGAAAGCCTCGGAATGGTATATCATGCGCTACACCAGTACACCTACACATGATACATACCCCGTTAGCAAGAAAAGTAAGTTTCTGGTCAACGAGATCACACATGACTGTGGGCACAAACCTTGCCGCCTGTCCCAGAACACAACAGATATAATTAGCAATAAGAAACCTAAGAGTAAATGCGAGATGCCACAAACTTAATAAATCAATAAGAAACTAAGGTAAATGCGAGATGCCACAAACTTAATAAATGACAAATGGTCTAACTCTTACCTCATGCAGTTCTATTTCTTCATCTGGAGAAAAATTAGCCATATCATTCAGCTTTATAAGAATGTCTTCAGGCATAGCACTACCCTTCACAAAAAGATTCCCCACATACCTGATACAGTTTTAAGTTTTCCATAAGCCTAAGAAGAGAATAGTCTCATTCCTATAAAATACTGAGCTGAAGAATTTGTAAATGCATACCGAATTTCTTCTTTTTCAGGGTCATAAAGGTTAAAGAAAAGTAGAATATCTTCTTCTGTTTTAAATCGCAGACGAAAGGTACGTAAATCCTACAGATAAGAAATCAAAGTTGTGCAAAATTAAGATACGTTAATGGTAAATGGAGCGAATCATACAAAAAAAAAAAGAGGAAAGAAATCAGTTAATTTTTGAACAACAGTTACCGGCCCAAGCTCTAAACCTTCCAGAAATATTAGATCAGTTAAACTCTTCAGTTCACAAACCTACAAATCCAAGAGGAATAAGGAGTTACTATCAGCTTCTTTACTCAGGCACCAAAATGAGCAAGAATGAATTATCCATTAACTTGTAAGCTGCAACGTATTTACAGGTTGTTTTTCTTCTTCATGCGTCAAGGGACGAGAAGGACGACATGTTTGATTTTTACGCTTTATGCACACCCAAAAGCGCTGAAGTTGCAGTGGTACACCAAATTGTCTCGTAACAGTTTCTGTCAATTTCGACCACTTCAAATTCAGAAAACCAGATAACACAAATTATGTGTATGGAAAATTGCAAAGGGCCAAATCCCAATGTATTGCAGTTTTTAAGGCACACACTACATTACGAATGTTGAGCGGAAATGAAAATCAAACAAACTACTCCACTGAACAGTTGAAACTTGAAAACCAGGAGTACCTTCAAAGGTTGAAAGGTGTAGAGTTGTGAACCCGGAAACTACGAACTTTGTCATGATCAACAAGATCACAATAAACATCTCTCCCAATCTGTTGGTAAAGGTCCTCATTCCGTACAACCTAGAGGTACCATACATATATAGCAACAAATGATTACATATTGCCCATGTGGTTCATTACCACCAAATTAATGAACAATATTGGAAAAAGCAAGAGATTAAACCTTAATAGTAGCATAAAGGTCAGAGTCATCCTTGTTGTGAGCCATTTCTCGTCTGTTCTACTTCCTAGCTGCAAAATTATAAATCATATCATCTTTTTTTTTTTGATCGATCAAAGAGGATAGATTAAAAAGCACACAAGCAGTGTGCGGGATGATACAAATGACAAAGAGCATGAAGCCCACAAAAAACAAAACTAAAGTAAAGAAGTTCTCAAGAAAACAAGAGTATGAGCAAAGAAATCACAACTTGTGAAACCTAATGAAACCTAACAATTGAAAGAGCAGCTTGCAGCACTGGAGTTTGTCAACTAACTGACTCGTCGGCGTTTTCTATAATCATATCATCGTGGTTCTTTGCGAGGTCTCTAAACATTTCTTCACGATTAGACTTTAAAGTTGGAAACTCTAAACCCCATAAAGAGCCAGACTCCAATAATTTGTCTTAGATACTTTGTTAGGAGCTTTAGGTTTAGGGTGCTTTTTCTTTTTTGAACTTGAAAGGGTACCATTTGGGAACATACCTGTACCTTTGCATTTTATACTCAATTTCATACCAATTCCTGCAATTGACTTGGGCGATAGCGGTTTTGCGCGTACCTTTGAATCTTCCAAAACTGACTGCGAATTGGCTATTTCCCCTCCATCTTCTTCTTCCTCATCTTCATCTTCTTCTTCATCTTCGAAACCATGAAACCTATTATGGGATTCAAAACCAGGGGATGGCGGGATCAGTTGAGGAGAATTTCATACCTTCCACAAATGGTTGACCAATTTCAGGAATAGGATGTAAGTGCTTTTTGTTTTTCGTTTTCAGTACGCTTTTCTTACTTTTATAAGAAACCCAATCACCAAGAACCTTTTCTTCTTCAATTACCTTCTCACCATTCACACACATCTACTGCACAGGAATCAACGGTAGAACTCGATGCTTCGGAGCGGCACCCTCCCTCAAATTATTCTCACAAGGCGGTATAGAGGACTCATTAGCTTCTTCGTCAACTTCTTGAGTAGCATTCTTCACATTCTCCTCTTTATACTGTATGAAGATTGTTGGCAGTAGAAACCCATTTGGCTTTGGACTTAGAGGAGGATTCAAGCTGCATTTCACATTGGTGTGACCAAATTTCTTGCAATGTGAGCAGGCTGGAGGCTTCCATGGAAATTCTGCCCTCACTTCAAATCTCTTGTCATCAATTTGGAATGGCGGCTTGAAGGAATTTGCAATCGGCTTAATTTCCACATGAGCTTAGAGCATCACGACATTCTTGTCTTCAAGCGATTGGGGTGTCTGCTCATAATTGGTTTACCTACTAGACTTGCTATCCTAGCAAAACCGGTGTCATTCCACGGGTGAATTGGCACATCTCTCGAGAATCATCCAAATTGGAATAGAAGCCGAGTTGAACCAATTTGATGCTCAATGAAAAGGAGACCAGGGTCGGATTAGAAATAACTTACTACCAATGAAGGACAGATCCTAATTCTAAAGCCCTAGTCCTATCTTCATCTTGAGAAAATTTAAATAGGAATGCCAGTTCTCCATGAATGGTCATGGAAAATTCCCTTTAGTCTTCCATAAATCAGAAAGTCTATCTTTAACAAAGGAAAAGCTAGTCGATTTCCTACAAAATATCCAACCACTAAAGATTCACAAGTTTGAATAGAGGTTGGAGTTCACCTGATGTAAGAAAGCCCTTTGTTCTCCATCAATAACCTTAGGGTCTTCAAATACAAGCTTAGTTGAAGTTGATGGGGCACAAATTCAGCAGATTTGATCATCGGGTTTCGGATCTCCATTTGTTTTGGTTGTCTGCAACTCCAGTGATCCATCAGATGGAGGTGAAGAGTTTAAGCGGAAACTCTTTGAGCCCAGCGACAAATTCGGCATCAGAAACGAGGATGTGAGGAGAAATCTAGCTGATTATTGAGCGGAGGAAGGTTGAATAAGGGATGTAACGCCTTCATCCATGGCAGATTTGATGAGATAAATCGACTCAGAAAAATGCGCCCTTTACCGTCATCACTGTTTCTCTCACTTAACGCCTTCTGCATGTCTTCAACATTCTGTATGATCGATAAATCATATCATCTTTTTTGACAAGAAATTTATGTAAAGCAAAGATACATACTTGCATAAATACTGAAATAGCAAAAAGAGTTTCAAGGAAGACATCTAGAGTACCTGCCAGTACTGTTGTGCTAAGAGTCCGAAGTGTTCTTTTAGGAAGAAAAGGAAAGAAGAGGAGTTGCATATGGGAAATCGGGAGCCATTTAACGAGAGCGGGATATTGGTTGGAGTTGCAGAGGTCATGTTCATATGGACTGTTATATAAACATTTCACAATCTTTTCTGCAACTGGATCAAGAATCTATGTTCCTATGGACTAAGTCTAAAGCATATACTACATTGGTAAGAAATTGTGTCAATTTGGAAGAGACAGGAGTGATAATAATGTTGTTAAGTTGAGTCCTACAACAAGGAATACACATACATACATTTGGCTTCGTAGAACGTAGTGCAGTCACTCTGGTTATGTAACCTTACTTTGGTCAGCAATTAACTAATTAAAAAAACACTTTGTAATAATTGCTAAGCATCGTTTCAAGGTGGAATTGAATCACTTCCAAGGTTTGTCAATCTGGTACAATGTTGATTTTGATCCACCATGGATGCATAGGTAGTGATTGGCATGGATTGAATGTGACAAGTTTTTAAAATGAGAACTTAATTTAATTACAGGGTATCCTTTTGGTTTCCTAAGCTGGTCATGGAACACGAAATGCTGCTATTATATTGTTAATTGCGCTGGTTTTAATTCGCCTCAGGTATCTGCGACTGCTATTTAAGTGCAAACAACTTGTATGTAATGGAAAAGAGTAGGTTACAATTTCTGCATCAAGAACAAAAAACATTTATTTTCTTTTTCTTGAAGGTTAAAGACAAAGCTCAAATTATGGAAGAAGCAAAACCCTAAACTCCAATTTTGCAGGCACTACTTTGTAGTTCAAACAAAAACCCTAAATTAAAAGATGGAAAATAAAAGAATACCTTGAGTGTTGAAATGGCTGATGAGAAGTGTAATGCTTAAACCTTAAGCTCAACAGTCCAACTTGAAGTCGGAATCGGAATATGAAAAGTAACAGAGAGGAGACGGAGAGATAGAGTAAATGGGGGTCGAGGAGCTATTTTAAAAAGCGGTAGATTCGTTTGGTTTATCAAGACAAATGGTATAACCTGCTGTTTGGATGCACAGCTTTTCAATTTCACGGACGTATTACAATATTTTTATAGAAATTTGGACTAAAAAGAGAAGAGGATTCAAAACAAGCTAATAACCGGAGGTCTAATAAATATTGATTGAACAAAGAGCAAAGGTACACACATAAGCTATGTGCATTTTGTATTTACTTGTAGTTTAGACTTTAAAGATAATACTGTACATTGAATGGGAAGTGACCTAAATGCTACTCGACTAAAATTTCAAATTAGCCAGTAGCTGTGAAGGATAAATAAGAAAATAAAAAACACAAAACTCTATGCCTATATATACTGCTACTAACCCATAGCAGATAGGAGGATAGCAGGTTCAAAATTACTAGCCCCACGATAGAAGATGTGACAATGTAATGCCCATATCTATAAGATTGAGCCATTACACAATCCATTGAATCCAAGACAAATCAAAACACCTCCCAAACGGGGGTAAAAGAGGACCCCCTAGAGAATAGAGAAAGTCTGGGTTGGTAAGGGCTTTTACAAGTGCAATAAACATGTTTTGTACCGGTATAAATTCAAGCTAGCAACGATGAATATGGGATCCCTTTTGGAAGAAAATTTTCAGAAAGATAACCATCACAGAGAAATAATATCAATCAAAAAGCCAGCAAGTCACCAGAAAAATCCTAGAATGTTCTAGTTACTTTATCAAGCCCGCTCTATATTCGATGGCTAAGTTTTGGAGTATGAAATCTGGTTGGTGCTTTGATTTCGTTTGTTGTTGTCAAAAAGGAGGGAGATGGCTGTTTTTTAAGGAGATGGTGATAATTAATTGAGTCGATTAATAAGGTCAACAGCTTATTGATCTAAATCATTATCTTTGTCTTTGTGTAGTCGGTGTCATTAACTATGAGAGATCACGTGTGTCTTCTGAGTGGTGTCTTGTTTCTCTTATGAGCTGTCAACACTATTAACTGAGTATCTTGAGTTACCGTTTTGTCTATACATTTTTATATAACATGTCTTATCTCTTCATTATTAATGTAATGAAAATATACATTATCTGGAACTATGGTATCCAGTTGAAAACCGAGAATCTTCATGCGGTTTTCACGGTTAAATCTTCTTCCGCTACACTTATCTTGATCTTCATTCATCAATCTGTTCATCTTCATCTTCAACTTCAATCTCTGATTTTTTTTCCTTCATCTTGATATCTGCGTCTTGTTGATTCCAATTTTCTTCAATTACTTGGTTCCTCTTCATACATTGGCTAATATCATTCCTTTAAAGCAGGGATGATAATTTTTTAACACAGAAATCGTTAATTACTCGATTACTTCGAAAATTTCATGTTCTTGGATATGTTGATGGATCAAATCCATGTCCTCTTCGATTCATTTCATCGCACTAGATCTGCTCCACATGTAAATCCCAATTATGCTATCGGCAAGATGAAGATCGTGTGTTCTTCTTTCTTCTCAATGCCCTCAATTACGCCTCTGTAATTGTTCATATTCTGATTGCTCTACTTCCAAAGATCTGTAAGGATAATCTTCAAAAACGTTTTGCTGGATCATCTTACTGCTCATACCATTCAATTACGTACTCAATTACAAAATATGCGATTAGGCTCTTCAAAGGTGTCTACATACATTTACGAGAAATAGACGTCTCTCAATCGATTAGGCTGCTTGTGGTTCTCGAATCTCGATGATGAGTTGCTTGTTACTGTTCTTGGTGGTCTTGGACAGTTATCATGCCTTTGCTACCTCAATTGAGGATTCGTTCTCCTCCTGTATCTTTTGGGGAATTGCATAGTTTACTGCTTACTAAGTGAAGAGATCATTCTTCTTGAAAGAAATGCTTCTCTCAGGCGATCGAGATTCTAGCGTTTCTTGCTTCTTCATCACAAGGTAACTATAAGCTATCTTACTCCTTATAATGCTTCTTCTCGTGATCGTGGATTTCCTTTCGAGAGGTAGTTCTCCTCATTTTACTCATCATAATGTTCGTCTCTTCTCCTATTTTGGAATTGTGCCAAGACCACCTGCTCCTCAAAATAGAGTAATTTGCCAAATTTGTTCTAAGCCTGGTCGTTAACGGGTGAGTGTTTTCAACGCATGAATTTTTCCTATCAAGGTCGAGAACCTCCACAAAAATTTATCGCCATGCACGAGTGCTAATATTCTTGGTGAAAATCCATGGTATATGGATTAGTGTAATCACGACATAATATGGATGAATTCACTCCTTCCTACTTCTTATGATGGTCGGCCTGATTGCTCTTTGCTAATGGTGAAGGTATGGCTATCTCATAGTAGTAATTCCCTAAATTTTCCCTTAAGGATAAATCATTCTCTTTGAAATCTTCTTCATGTTCCTCAATGTGCACAAAACTTGATTTTGTCCACAAATTTACTAGTGACAACCGGTGTTCACTTACTTTTTACTCCTTATGATTATGTTGCCCAGGATCTTCTCTCACATAGACTCTATTCAAGGGGATCGGTAAAGGAGGTTTATATCCTCTTCATTGCAATGTTCAATCCCTGCTTAACTCCTCCATGCACTTATCATGTCAAGACTTGATTCATACTTATGAAGACTAGAGTCATCGACTTTTCATACTATGCATAAAGTGTGTAGACGATTGCTCCGATTCCTTTCTCCTACAAAAACCTCTATTGTAATGATTGTAAGTGTGCTAGAAGTCATAAGCAACCCTTTATGCTATCAATTGAATGAAATCTTTGCTCCATTACAACTATTACATTTGGATCTTTGGGGTCTGCACTTTGTGTATTTGTCTACGTTCTGATTTTATGCAAATATAGTTGATGATTTTCCCAAATTTTGTTGGATTTATCCTCTTGCTGCTAAGTCAGATTTCAAGGTTGTTTTTTCTTTCATTTTAAACCTTTGTTGAAAACCTATTTTCCACTAAAATTAAGATTCTCGGGCGATGGTGGTGGAGAGTTTTGTATTTTGAATTAGGTGGTTTCTTCAAGCCCATGGAATTGGTCATGGTGACTTTGTCCCAATACACGGAGAACAAAATGGTGTGGCGAGTCTAAGCATAGACATTTGATAGAAATCACTAGAGCTTTCGATTCAATCGGAGTTCTTTGATAAGTTTTGGGTAGAGGCTTTACTTGTGGCTGACTAATTATGTCATTAACGGACTACCTACTAGATCTTTGCACATGATTTCTCCTTATGAAGCTCTCTTTGCTAAGTCTCAGTTATTTATTTTTAAGGACTTTTAGTTGTCTTTGTTTCCTTGGCTTAGACCTTACACCAAAAATAAATTGGAACCAAGAAGTAAACCTTGTGTATTTGAGTTCTGACAATCATCGAAAAAGGATATAGATGTTTAGATATGAGTTACGGGAAAGATTTATGTCTCGGACATGTTGAGTTTAATGAAGATCAGTTTCCATTTATGTACAACTCAGGTTATCTTCTCCTTGCACTTTGGAGATGCCTCGAATTCTACCGCTATTTGAGATGTTTATTCAAATACATCCCATGATATTATACTTCGAGATATTTCTCCTTGATAGCACCTTCTAGCCCAGATATTACTTCTCCCATTACTTCATGATAGTTTCTCCAACTTTAACATCAAGTTCTCTATTCACTTGATACTTCATTTTCAGTTGCTCCTCCTCCTAAAGCTATTACTTGACTCGTTCTATGACTACTAGATCTCAACATGGTATTTACAAACCCAAAGTTTATCTTGCTACTAAACATCCTCTTTACGAAGCTCACTTGGATATTCTCCATACTTCTGTTCCTACTACTTTTGCTCAGGCTAATAAACATCCAAAGTGGCAAGTAGCCACGAAAAATGAACATCAAGCTTTAAAGATCTTTGGTACTTATTCTTTGGTACCTCACGTGCTTCTCAAAATGTGGTTGGATGCAAATGGGTTTTTAAAGTGAAAGAAAATCTTGATGGGCTCCATAGACAAGTTTAAAGCTAGACTGGTAGCAAAGGGATTTAGTCGGTTGGAAGGTCGGTGATTATCATGATACATTTAGCTGTGGTGAAGCCTACAACTATTAGACTTGTTCTCTCTCTTGTTGTGAATAATGATGGACTCGAAGCAACTTGATGTATCTAATGCATTTTCTACATGGCTCTCTCAAAGAAGATATTTTTATCGGCCAACCCCCACGGCTTTGTCGATCGAGATCATCTACTTATGTCATAAAAGTGCATAAATCATTGTATGGCCTTAAGCAAGCCCCAAAGGGCTTGGTATGAGAAGGTTAGTTGATGTTCTGCTTGAACTGGGTTTTGTTCCTTCTTTGGCTGATTCTTCACTGTTTATTCATTTTCATTAATAATCAGATTTACTATTATATTGGTTTATGTTGATGATATTATCATCAACGGTAGCTCTTCATCCTTTTGTGATAGTATTATCTCAGCTACAAGGCTGTTTTTCGGTTAAGGATTTGGGCTTTCTCTGTCTTTCTTGGTCTTGAGGTCAAGCGATCTGCTAGGGTTTATTTCTCTCTCAAACCAAATATGCTTTAGATTTGCTTCCAGAAGACTAATATGATAGGGGTCAAACCATATTTCTACACCTTGTCTGCCTCTTTTAAACTTAGCCAAGATGATGGCACCTTACTTAAATCCCAGTTAGATCCATTGTTGGAGCTCTTCAATATCGACACGGACTCGTCCAGAAATATGCTTTGGAGTCAATCAAGTGTGCCAAGTTGCACATCTCCCCACTACTTCTCACTTGTTCATTTGCCAAAGGATTTTGCGATACATCAAAGGTACATTGGATCATGGGATATTCTTTGGCAAGAGCTTTCTTTGACCCCTCCAGTTTGCGATGCAGTTAGGCGAGGTGATCCAGGACTAGACGCTCCACTAGTGGATATTGTGTCTTTTTTGGAGGGAATCCATATCTTGGTCTTAAAGCAGGCTACTATTGCTCGCTCTATAGCAATTTGAATATGGATTTCTCTGGCCTCTCTTTGAAAATTTTGAAGTTGTGTGGTTATGTCATCTTCTAAGGGATTTACATTTTTGTCTGCGATGCTTTCCTCTTATTTTGTGTGACAATAAAAGGCTCTATGTATAGCTTCTAATCTGTGTTTCATGAATTAGTATGAAACACTTGCTCACTGATTTTCATTTTTGTTCGAAGTGGTACATAATGATACTGCGAAGGTGCGGTACATCTCCTTGATGCTCAGTTGGCGGCGTTCTACCAAGGTTGGCTGGTCCACGATTTGAATTCTTGAAGCACAAGCTTCAGGTGCTCAAACCACCTTTGCTTGAGGAGGGTAATTGAGTGGGTGTACAGGTCAACGGCTATTCGGTCTAAACCGTTTATGCTGTCTTTGTATGCAGTCGGTGTACGGTAACTACTTGAGATCACGTGTGTCTTCTGAGTGGTGTCTTGTTTTTTCTCTTATGAAACATCACTTGTTTATTGCAGTATCTTGATTTCTGCGTTTTGTCTATCATTTTTATCTACTTGATGTACTATCTCTTCATTATTAATGTAATAGAAAATATCTATTATCTCACCGGAACTAATAATTTCTTAAGGGTAGGTTATTCTCTTTATATTTTTCCTTAGTGATTACATTTGGAGCAATTTGCCATTGTTAGGTCACAACAAAATCGAATATCATGGAAAAATCGAGGAAAAAAGCCCTGATAGTATTAAAGATATATGAGACTTAAAAGCATTTTCCAAAATAAATAATAAATTGGTATCTATACCACTAATATACAACAAAAAGATCAAAATGGTAGATTTTGAAGAACTTAAGGTCCGGGCTTACGGAAGCGCTATTAGATTCTAAGTGAGATCCGCCACTAAAAACCCCACTTTGCCCTTGTATTATTTAAGCAGTATATACAATATGTTGGTGCCACTTTCTGTGGCCAGTATTGTAGAAAACCAAAAGTAAGTAAACAACAAATGTGAGCAATATTGATAACAATAAGCATAATCCACTCGGAAAGAAATTGATATGATAGAAAACTTAATCCACTCGGAAAAAATCTTGAAATTAGGAGATCATTGATCGAACCCATTGGCTTGCATGTTAAGGTACACCTTGCTAAAATCTAGTCTTCCCATGGAAAAAGTAGCAAATCAAGGACATCAAAAAAACTTGGTTGTAGTTGATGCATAAGTAAAACTATATATCATGTTAGTAGTTCTTTGAGCACTCTGCGCCTACTTGAATCTTCTATTACTAATGAAAATTAATGATGAAAAATTTCCACCAATTTTCGGTATTTACGTATCCGGAGTAATTTGGTGCTAACATTTAAAAATGGTGGCGATAGTCAATAAGCTAGCAGCTGATGCTACGAAAATTAATTGATGTAATTGACAAATCTGCGGTATCACATTGCTACTTTCAATCCCCTATGCCAAAACACTTGGGCATTTTAACATAATCTCGATATCTCCCGGATGATCGAAAGAGCCATACTCATTTCATGTTCAAATCATCCAAACATGGCAAAGAGAAATGTGCATTCGGGATCTACATAGCGACTCTAAATAACGAGATGAACTAGCAAAGACCTTGTAAACAAAAAGTGATTATGATGGGGTTCTCGAAGTTAAAGCAGACCAAACTAGGGCAATCTGCATGATTAGGAGGCCAAAATTAGCACGGAGTAAAAGCAATCAACTTTTAACTTTTACTCTGGAAATTTATCTCTGTATGCATTATGTAATAACTAAAATATTGATGCAATTACCCTATCCTAAATGTGTTACATTAACGAAATACGAGAAAAGATCACCCAATCCAGACATTTCAATTTGTGAGTCTACTTGTGCGCTAAAAACTAATAGATGCCTTACTAGCAATGTAGGATGTTTAAAAGCTTTCACTTATTCTAGGCGTTTGCATATGCTCATTCCCTTACTTTTTATAAACAAAAGCGAGTTCCCTACGATCTGCGTCGCATTCTTTCACTAAAATTAGTTTGATTACACACAACTAGATATAAAAATGAGTAACAAAGCAAGATAGCTCAACTCAAGTAAAATAACAAACACTAGATAAAAGTTATCAACAATGCAAGAAAGAAAAACAACTAAAACAAACTAACAAAGTGTAAATTAAATAGGATTCAAGATAAGATGCCCTGTCATTACTAACCAGTCACAAAATGAAACCAGTATATATCCTTATGGACTTCTTCCTTCTAATCTTGCTTGTCCTCTCTAACCATTTCTTTTTGTCTACAAACTTGACTCCATTCTTCCGTATTTTCTTCTCTTAAAGATTTCAATGCAGCATTTGAAGTTTTCATGTGAGGAAATGGTGAGCGATAAAATTCTTTATCAAGGTGACAAGCATCTCCGAGAGAAGACGATTTTAAGTTGTGGTATTCTGTATTTTTTTTTTCTCCTAAAGCTTTCAATGAAACTAAACTTTTCATGTGAGAAATGGTGAAAGATGAAATTCTTTATCAAGGCGACAAGCATCTCTCTGAGATAACGATTTTAAGTCATAATGATAGATGGTGGTATTTTGTGTGGCTCGCTCTGAAACCGAAGCTGCACCCTTTGTTTGTAATGGCAAATGGTTCCATATCACCCAAGTTAAACTCTTCACTGCTGACTTATTGACTTGAAATGAGTGTGGCGGCTTTGGCGCGTTCGATTAGTCGATTAGAAGTCGGGCCGACAAGCATGGTCCCAACCACAACTTGTGTGCGTGTGGCGAGTTTAAAGCGACCTGATTGGTTGAGAGAAATAGGTTCGGGGCGTGGCTAATGGCGCTAGCTGGCCTAAGGAATAGCCACGCCTCTCTTTCTTCTTTGTTGCTCCTGTTTTCTTATTAAGGCGAGGTTCTGCTTTTCTGCTAATCCATGGAGGATTAATTACTTAGGCTTAATTTTGACAAGCAAGCTCTGGTACATTGCGTGAGGCGCAAAACCCTAACTTCCGTAAGTTAGTTAGGACG
This sequence comes from Papaver armeniacum, assembly GCA_023531295.1. Taxonomy (NCBI): domain Eukaryota; kingdom Viridiplantae; phylum Streptophyta; class Magnoliopsida; order Ranunculales; family Papaveraceae; genus Papaver; species Papaver armeniacum. The sequence continues at coordinate 14,882 of JAJJWW010018249.1, forward strand.
ATTGATTGAGTTATATGTGGTGACACAGAGTTCTTTAAGTTCATTGCCAGAGAGCAGCATGCTTTTCTGATTGGAATACCTTATGGAAAGACCTTATCCTTGATACTTGGAGATTCTTGCTAGTTGTCTGGGTGAACACAAATCGTCATGCCATATCAACATTAAGGGTTCAGTAGGAGAACATAGCATAGAAGGCATTCGAGGAGGAACTTATATTAGGTGAATATACGCGAGGCGTCGAAATTCTGAGAACATCCGGGATGGTTGCTACATTCGCCAGTCTGGATAAATTTCATGTAAGTGTATTGAGCGGCTCAATAAGTATGCCAGTGGAGAGAGCTTAGCACACGTGGCTCTGTTTCCTTGTAGAGTGACGTCACATCAGATGCAAGGTTTTACGATTTTAACCCTAATCTAAAACCACCATCAACACTAGGTATCTGCAATCTCTAACGCATGTTTTATGCATAATTATACAGGAAGTTTCAGAGCAGCAGGGTTGGGAAGTTTCAGAACTTCATCGTGAGAAAAAGCGACGATAACTTTCCGCTACAAAGGCACTCAATAGGCCCTCACAAAGAAGATAAAAAATTTGGCATTGAAGGGGATCATCTGGCAACAATTACATATTTTCAGAGAAGAAACAATTCAGTCCAGTTCAGTGGCAGTGTATTACAAACTAATTTCAGTCTTTTTTGGGTTTTCAAGGTGTTGACAACAAAACAAAAGGATATTTGGGTTTTCAAGGTGTTGACAACAAAACAAAAGGATATTTTGACAAAAAACAGGAGAAAGTCAGTTGTTCATCAAGTCTGGAAAGATTCGACGCCTTTTAGTTCCTAGAATTCCTTTTGATTGTGTAAAGCATACGATGGAAACACTTTAATTAATTTTGTTCATGTAATTCCAAACGAAACTAATCCATCAAATTCAACCATTGTTTGGGGCTAGAATTGACCTTAAACGAGCCTGAATCAACTGATTGGTGGAGTCTTGTTTTGTTGGCTTATATATCCTAATTTGATTGGGGCCATACATTTTAATTGGGGGCCAAGCACTAGAGGACAAAAAAGGTCACCCAATCCTAATTTGGGTCACCCCTTATAAAAATAGTTTCTAAATGGCTAAAATGCCCCTGAGTGATTAGTTTTAAGATTTAATTAAGTTGATTAGTGGGATAATTTTGTTTAGATAAAATCGGGTTTTGGGGTTAAAATTGGGGGAAATTTTAGTTTTGGGTTTTTTGAGAGAAGAAGAGTAGTTTTGAGAGGAAAAACTAGGGTTTTTAGAAATGAGTGATTCAAGTGAACCGCACCTCAAAACAATCGGTAAACCTCATATACTCTTGAAATTGTCCGAATGGTGCTCAAGGGGGTGATTGATGGTTACTATGGAACTACTCGAGTGAGAATTCGTTATAGTCGGGTGTTGTATCGCCACGCGACCCTAAAGAGTCGTCATATGTTGACACACATGGCTGACGACTCTAACTTGCAACTTTTAATGGTGATGAAAAATCGTCAAGGTGGTGTGTTAAACCATGACGAGTGTTTATAATGTTCACCTAGAGTCGTTAGTTGATTCGTTTAATACCCAGACGACTCTCGAATCCAAACTCTGTATAAAAGGCAAGTTTGTGTGTTTGAGTCGTCATAGGGATATTCACGATATGCGGCGATGACCCTAACCAACCATTTATAATGTTAACTGCAAAAGTGGTTAACCAACAAGGGTCGTCAAAGCGAGGTCGTCATTTTCAACCTAATACAGTAGCATGACTCTATTCTAGGGCAAAAAATGTTGAAGTAGCGGGAATTAGGATCGTCATCTTCATCCTAATACACTAACGATTTTCATAGAATCGCATGCAAATGAAAAGTCGTTAGGGGTTTTCATTTCGATGCTAACGACTCTTACACTTAAATTTCGATGCTAACGAATACAAGGTGGGTTTAAGTTCACATATCTTCTAATTGGAAACATAGCTTTCTTGGGTTTTGATTTTTGGCGGCGATTACGCGATGAATCGGTTGAAGAAAAAAATTTCTTCAAAATAATCGTTAATAGTGGTAGTGGAGAAGAGAGCGGGGGGAGGAGAGGAAGATGAAGAAGAGAAGCTAATTAAGGTTTTTAATTAAGGTTAACTTATTTTAATGTTTAATTTTAGGTAAGTGGTAAAACAGATCTTTTCGATATCGGATTAATACGCCCTCAAAATTTTGGGTGCAAATAAAAAGTCAGCGCCCCAATTAAAAAGGTCAGCCCCCAATCAAATGAGGTATATATCTATCTTACTTCCAAAAAAAAATAAAAAAGTGTTGGCTTATATATTTATCTTACTTTTTTTTTTAAAAAAAAAAAGAAAAAAAAAGGAAGGTTATTTGATCACTTTGAAATGTAAATGGGTCAAACGTGGTCAACATTTTAGACCTGTCCAAAAGCCCTAACCGACTTGATGAGTGTTTTGTCAGTTTCGGTAATCCACTCGGATAAAACGGGATAACCTGGTACCTAGTTTTCATCTGTGTTTTCTCTTGTTCTTCAAATCAAAGAGCGATTTCTAAAATTAGGGTTCCTTTCCATAATAATGGAAGCTGCAAACGAAGAAGGAAGTCTACTAAGCTCAATCATACCACCAAGACTAGAAGATGCAGGTCTAGAAGATTGTGCACTATCTCATGATTCCATTAAAGAAGCTTTTCTCAAAGCTGCAAATTCTCTTAAATCTTGGGCTCCAACTGATCCTGATTCAGAAGATGAAGATCCCAGAGAAGAATTAGGATTACCTGATTCTCTGATTGGTGTAAAACCAGCTTCTGATCCTCCATCATCATGTTGTTCTAATGAAAAAGGGAATGGTTTGCCTGAAGTTATTGGAGATGAAGTTTGTGTTGGTGGTGATGGTAGTGAAATTAGTGAGAAAGAATCTGATCGAATTTTAGGTTTGAATGTTCCTCAAGGTAAAATAGAAGATGCTTGTATTGATGGATTACAGGGGCTAAAAATTGATGATAATAATAATGAAGATGACGAAGAAGAAAGTGAATCTGAGAATCCCATCTTAGTTGAAGCTTTAATTTGAGTTTTCAATTTCTAGTTTGTTGTTGCTGTTGGGAGGATTCGAACTCCTGACTTGTAAGTGTTGTTTTGCCTCTGAATGTTGTATGTGTAAATTTGAATTTTGTAGACTTTGTTTGTTGTACCAAATAATCAAGAAATGAATCTGCTTCTTGTTTAGCTCTCAGAATTCTTCTTAAGAAATCGAACTTATACTGCTTTTTATATAGCTCCTCCAACCTCCAGTAAGACCAGCACCCATTTACTCTCTCTGATTCAACACAAAGGTTTTTTCAAGTTCCCACATCAAGTTGGAGCTCAAGGATTAAGCATTGTGTCCCCATTTCTGCACTCAAGGTACTCTTCTTTTTTTTTTCCATCTTTTAATTTAGCATTTTTGAACTACAAACAGTAATGCTCTGCAAAATTGGAGTTCAGGGTTTAATTTATCTGATACCTGAGGCAAACCCAGTGCAAGCAACTATTAGCAGCATTTTGTGTTCCCATGACCAGCTTAGGCAACCTATAGGATACCCGGTAAATCAAGTTTTTATCTTAAAGTTGACAAGCAATTCAGTCTGTGGGAATGTAACAGATTAACAAGCCTTAGAAGCATTGGAAGTGATTTGTCAATTCCACCTTGAAATAAGTCGATCGGATCCCCCTAATTTAGGCATTTAACCCTGAGTTATTCTCTCATGTAGCTCATACAATGTAGGCTTGTAGTATTTGGTTCTGTAATGATGCATATTTGCTGCAGTTCAGAAAAAAGTGTATTTTTAATTAGTTAATTGCTGACCAAAGTAAGGTTACATAGCTAGAGTGGCTGCACTACATGAAAGGAAGACAAATGTATGTATGTGCCTTCCTTGTTGTAGGATTCAACTTAACAAAATTATCTCGTCTTTCCAAATAGAAACAATTTCCTACTGATATAGTATTTTCTTTAAGACTCTAGTCCCTAGAACATCGACTTGAACAAGTTGGCAGAAAAGATTGTGAAATGCTTCATATAACAGTCCATATTAAGATGACCACCACAACTCCAACTATATCCATCTCTTTAAATAGATACCCCAATTTCCCATTTACAATCTCTTCTTCTTCTTCTTCTTCCTAAAAGATCACCTTGTACTCTTAATTGAAGTGCAGAACAGTGTCTTAGCTTTACAAATTTCTTGAAAAAATATGATACATATATAAGTTTGCAGATTAGGAAACAGAGGAGTGGCTCACAACAACATTTGATCTCACCATTATATACTAATATTAAGGTTTAAACTTTAATGTCTTGCTTTTTCCTAGTTTGTTGATACATCTGGTGTGATGAACCACTTGAAGAATATGTAATCATTGGTTGTTATGTATGGGTACCTCTAGGTTGTACAAAATGAGGACCTTTATCAACAGATTGGAAGGGACGTCTATTATGATCTTGTCGATCATGATAAAGTTCGTAGTATCTGGGTTCGCAACTCTACACCTTTTAACAGTTTCAACTGTTTAGTAGTTTTTTTTTTTTTTTTTTTTTTTTTTTCATTTCCACCAGTGTAATGTGTGTCTTCAAAACTACGAGAGATTGAGATTTGACCCTGGCCTAGTTTTCCATACACATAATACGTGCTTTCATTTGTGTTATTTAGTTCTCTAAATTTCAAGTGGTCGACAATCGACAGGTAATGGTTGCGGGGCAATTTCTTGTACCAGTGCAATTCCAGCGCTATTGGATGTGGTTAAAGAGTTAAAGTCAAACATGCGGTCCTTATCGGCCCTTGGCACATGAAGAAGAAAAACCTGTAAATACTTTGCGCTTACTAGTTAGTAGATCGTTTATTCTTGCTCATTGCGGTACCTAAGTAAAGAAGCTGATAGTAACTCCTTATTCCTCTTGGATTTGTAGGTCGGTCAACTGAAGAGGAACAAGACAATAGCTGCTGAACGAATATTGCTTTCGGAAGCTTTAGAGCTTGGGTCAGTAACTGTTGTTTAGAACTTAACTGGCCTTTTTCTTCTCTTTGTTGTTTTCTATGATTTGCCCCACTTACCATCGACATATCTAATTTTGCACACTATTGATTATTTAATCTCCAGGATTTATGTACCTTTCGTCTGCGACCTAAGACAGAAACAGATATTCTTCTTTTTCTAACCGTTATGACTCTGAAAAAGAAGAAATTCGGTATGCATTTATAAGTTCCTTAACTCTGTATTTTGTAGAAGGAATGGGACTGTTATCTTCTTAGATTTATGGATAACTTGAACTGTTTCAGGTAGGTGGGAGAAGGGTAATACTATGCCTGGAGACATTCTTAAAAAACTGAAGGATGTGGCTAATTTTGCCCCAGATGAGGAAATAGAACTGTATGAGGTTGGACCACTCGTCATTTATTCAGTTTGTGGCACCTCGCACTAACCTTAATTTTTTATTACAAACGATATCTTGTTGTGTTCTGGGACAGGAGGTAAGTTCTGTGCCCAAAGTCATGTGTGATCTCGTCGGCCTACACCAGGTTGTTTGATAACTTTGAACTACTGTAATGGTCCAAATGCCAAAACATTTTGACCTGCCCAAAAGCCCTAATCTGTAACTGACTTAAATGTGTATTTTGTCAGTTTTGGTGATAGATCCATTTGGATAAAATGGGATAACCTGGTACCAAGTTTTCATATGCGTCTTTCTCTGTTCTTCAATTCAAAGAGCAATTTCTAACATTGGGGTTCCTTCCGTAGTGATGGAAGCTAGAAATGAAGAAGGAAGTCTATTGAGCTCAATCAGACCACCAAGATTAGAAGATGCAGGTCTAGAAGATTGTGTGCATCATCAAAAGAGCATTTTTTTAAAGCTGCAAATTCTCTTAAATCTGGGGCTCCAACTGATGATCCTCTGATTGGTGTAAAACCAGCTTCTGATCCCTCCAGCAGCATCGTCTTGTTCTAATGAATGGTGAATGGTTTGCCTGAAGTTATTGGTGATGGTAATGGAATCAGTGAAAGAATCTGATCGAATGTTAGGTTTGAATGTTCCTCAAGTTCAAAAAGGGGAAGCTTGTACGGATGGATTACAGGTGTTAAAAAATCATGATAATGAAGATGACGGTGAAGGAAAAGGTGAATCCGAAAATCCATTCTTGGTTGATGCTGTAATTTGAGTTTTCAATTTCTAGGAAGTATTTTTGCTGTCTGGAGGATTTGAACCCTGACGGCCTGACCTGTAAGCGTTGTTTGTGCAAATTTAAATGTTGTAGACTTTGGTGTACAAAATAATTTTTTATATTATAAGGGACAATGGTGTTTTTCCATATGGACGGTTATCTACATTTGGGACACATAAAGGACGCTCTAGATTTAAGTTTTTCAATCTATATTTTTATCATATAAAGAAGGGTTGAGATTAAGCCCCAGATTTAAGATTTTCAATTTACATACAAAGAGCGATCTAGATTATGCCACATATTTAATAAGTTTTTGCATTTCCTCTCCACCCTCTTAATGTCATTTATTTGGGAGTTACTTTTCCCATTTAATGTGAAACCATTTATTGTATTCTAAATTAAATTCCCTTTTGACTTAATCCCTTTCATAATCAAAATCAACATTTTTAGCATATAAAGAATGGTGGTGCCTCATGCCTAAATTTTTTGATCATATATGAAATTTGATTTCTTTTTGTTTCTATATGTTGTATTTTGTGATCTGGATTTTGTTTCTTCGTTTGTAGTTAAAAGATATTCAAATATGATTGTACTATATTCATTTTTACTCTTATATTAGGTTCCCTAATACCCGTATCATTTAATCTTTTATTATTTTATATTTGTCCAATTTAACTTTGACTTCTTCGACCAAAATCAAGAAGATTTTCATGGAGTGAAAATAATTAAAAAAAGAAAGCCCGGTTCCATTGTTATTGCCCTTAGAATTTTTAAATATTTTTTAATCAGATGCTACTTAGCCCGGAGGAGTTTCGGTCTCTTATTAGACTATGTCATGTACATGTTGGTATCAAATGGATTCGAGATTTTTGATTAATATTCTTTTTTATATCATATGAACCTTGAAATTACATATCTTCATACGGTGCGAGGCATATCTTAAAAAGATTTTATGTTTTTTCTTTCTTTATTGGGAAAATGTCGTAAAAAAAATACATTTCGAAAATAACCATTTTGGTTTTTAGTATAGTTTTTATAGCGTGGATCGTTAGAAGCCTTCGCATTAGATTTATATAGCATTATTATCTAGAATCGACAATAAGCAAAAAAAATATTCTAACACTAAATCAAGAGAAGCCGTTTTTAAGATCCATATTTTCCCTTCCTATCTCCTAAGACTTTCCAAGAGTATGTGATTGGTTTTCAATTATATTCGATGAAAAAAATGCATTAGAACATCAAGAACCATTGATTGACCATTTTATGCCTACTAATATCCATATGAGGATTTGATTGGCACATCCTTCATGTAGAATTTTAAAATAGAATGATCATAGAACACCCTCTCATGTGTTACTTCACAATCTTTGGTTGAAATCTATTGGTATATCAATCAGATTTTCACGTATGGCTTGCAAAATTTATGGTTAATGAAAGTTTATTGAAAATTGCCATACTGATAGGTGTAGAATACACCGTATTTACTATCTAGTAGTTACGCTTTCTTTGCTATTTTTCTTGTGAATTATGTATCTTATGTGTGTTTTTGAGTTATTAGATACTCAAAAGTCGCGGAGGAAAAGGAGAAGAAATAATCCAAAATTGAGCAAAAAGGGCAAAGCCGTCATTTCTGAGGATAACACTATCTCGGAGCCCGGCCAATGTTATGGGGCATCCCTGCAGGGTGTCCCTTATCACGATGAAGAGGGGTGTCTTTAATAATATTCACTCTTACACAAGAGGAGGTGGCCCTTATCGTTGCTCCCGAGTGGCTATACCCATTTGCTTTTCCTTAGAAAAAGCTCGGATCGAGATTTGGTGGTGTTTTCATTACATTTTCCACGAAATCAGAAAAAGAAAAAAATGCAACCGGTAAGAATAAATCAATGAGATCTGGTTAGGGTTTTACGAAATATGAAAATGAAGAGGAATTGAATGTTTGATTGAAGACAAAGATGGGTTTGGTTCATTTGAAGATTGAAGGGGTTGTGATCGATTTGGTTTAGGGTTTTCCGATGTCATAGGAGGAGAAGATGAACTCGGGAAGTCGATGGGAGTTATGAATGTGAAGATAATGGTGGTGTCTCGGGAATGTGACAAGGTTTGTCGAAATGGGTTTTGATTAAGAAGATTTGAAGAAGGGTTTGAACCGTCTTGTGTCGATGCCGCAATGAAGATGGGTTTTATGTTGAAATTAGGGGAAAAATCTGGAAGAGAATGAATGGGTTTTATTGAGTTTCAAAGGTGAGAAGAATAGAGAAGATATGGTGGTAATGAGGGTGTTTGCTTGGTGTAGCTAATGGGTGATGATGAATAGTGGCTCACGATTTTGGCAGTGGGTTGGTGTTGATGTTGGAGTTGAGTGCTGATCTTTGGCGAGGAAGAAGTCGAATGGTTGAGACCCGGAGTTGCAATTGCGGGGAGATGTGAGAGGAGCTTATAATGTTTATTTGATGGAGTTTTGTGTTGCAGGCGATTGCGGCAGTGAGATGGAGTTGAGTGTGATGATGGCGGGAAGGGGTGCTGAAGCAGTTGAGTCTCTAGTGGTTGAAGTTAACTGGTGTTGTTGGTTTGCAGTGGTGCTAGCCGGGGTTGAATTACTTGCCCGAGGTGCAATGGCTTTGTGAACTTGAGATGAGGATGTGTCGGCGGTGTCTCGGGAACAGGATTCTGTGGTTGTATACATACGAGTGCGATGTGATGGCTGGTGTTGGTACCGATGGCTTGACCGGTAGTGGTGATTAATTGATATTTGTTTGTGGCATTGCTAAGAGCTTGTGCGGCATTGAAATACAGAATGGTTGTGGACCGACTGTGACTTGGCTTGAGAAGGTAATGATGGTACCGAATTGCAGAGAGGAGGTGTTGTTGGCTGCAATGGAGCAGGTGGATGTGATTTGCGGGATCAGCTGGGTGCACTACAACACAAAGAGTGAACTTGGATTCTGGGCTTCGGGGATTGTGGCAATGTGAGCGTGAAGAGCCGTGATGATGGCCTTGAGTTTGTGCTGAAGTGTTGCTACCATTTGTCCGAGCTAAAGAAATGGAATGGCGAGGCGTAAGCCGAAGTTTGAGTCTGCGGTGGTAAGAGCAATGGGCGAGATGGTTGAGTGCGGTTGATTGTGAGATTCTTAAAGTGACGTGGATGTGCAATGAAGATCGCAGGGTTGCGGCTCGATGGTGCTTGTTGTGAGTTGTTTCTATGGAGATAAAACCTAGATGTTAGGAATTGGAGGTCAGGTCTTTGGGATTGTGGATGAGATGAAACTTAGATGCTCGTCTACGTGATTTGGAGCTGAGCGAGAGAATGGTTGGCCCGAATTGTGATTTGGTTGGAAGAGTAAGAAGATGATGGACTCGTGGGGTGGTGTTGCAAAGGCAACGGCAGCTACTGGTGAATGAATGTTAGAAGTGATTCTTTGAGATAGTGCAGCTGTGTTGAAGTTACGGGAGAGAAGGATGATGATGGAGATGGAATTTGTAAGGCAGTGAGATGGAACTGGTGGTTGTGCTGCTAGATAGTTTGCTTGAGTTGCAGTTGTGAAGGGTACATGGCATGATGGCTGGATGCCTGGGATTGTGCATCACAGAGTGTTCTTTGTGCAATGGCTGGCAATATGGCAAAGGCCTTCCGGCCGCTCGGCTCATCAGTGAGTAAGAAACTGGTTAGATCTTTGAAGTCGACTCACTTTGACTCGGTCGTAGAAATGACTGATCCGGTCGTTGACCCGACCGATTTGACGGTTGACGGTGATCAAGCGGACTTTGCAGTCATCGAACTTTTCCGTGACTTTCCGTAAGTTCGGCCTGATACTCGTTTTAGAGCGAGCGTTTTGGGAAAGAATTTCTACAGGTTTCTCTCACTTGTGGGCTTGTTGGACTTCTCTAACTAATGGACTTTCAAGACAAAACCCTAATTTTGGAAGAGTGGAGCTATAAAAGAAGACTTTTCTCAAAACACATATCATATCTCCATGAGGAGACTTCTACTTTTGGTTCTAGGGTTTAGAAACATGATAGGTTTTCTCTTTCTTAACTGCTTTATGAACTCCTATGCCATGAGTAACTAAGTTTTTATTATTGGTTGAAGATGTAGTTGGATTTTGCTGACAAATTATGATTTTTATGAATTAGTTTTCTCTCGATATTATCGTTTGATTTCTACGGGTTATAATAATTGCATGATTGATGGATTGCAATATGATTGAATGTTTGTTTAGTCGAGTCTAGAGAATTGATTGAACTCACATCCATATCTATAGCTATTTTAGGGTTTTCATCAAGCGATAACCTTGAATACTAGTAGCATGATATGATTCTAGGTTGTAGTGATACATCCTTGTATTCATATGTAGAAATTGACCTTTGTTCGAATTGTTTACGCAAGGTATTTCAATTGCATTGATTAGCCTATTTAAAACTTAATGCTCCTAGGAATTGAACTTGATTAGCGCAAGGCGTTAGGTTATTCTTTAGGTAGATTTCACATACGCAGCTCTAATGTGTGTGTTGATAACTTTGGAAATTACGGAGTATTCTTGCAATAAGGTATTCTATGGCTTTTGATGATAGCGAGATTAAATACGAATTCTATTCATATATTCATAAACTTGTTTACAATTGAAGATGAAACCTTTATCAATATTTTCACATCCTTGATTTTGATTTACTTTGTTTGCTTTTCGTTTATTTTATTTACACAATCGGAAATTCTTAGGGTGTTTTATATAGGAAAACCATAACAATTTGACAACCTAGACCTCTCTGTAAGGATCGATCCTTTCTTGCCCTTGCTATATTTATATTTTGAGTAGTAAGAAAGTGTAAATTATTTTTGACGCTTACGACAGCGAGTCAAATTTTAAACCACAATCCAGTTAGGACGTTTTGGGACATAATTTCCGGTCACCATGGTGACAAGGTGGAATACTTACCAAACTATACTACAGAAGACTTTCTCAAAACACATATCATATCTCCATGAGGAGACTTCTACTTTTGGTTCTAGGTTTAGAAACATGATAGGTTTTCTCTTTCTTCTTGCTATGAACTCCTATGCCATGAGTAACTAAGTTTTTATTATTATTTGAAGATGTAGTTGGATTTTGCAAGCAAATTATGATTTTATGAATTAGTTTTTTCTCTCAATATTATCGTTTGACTTCTACGGGTTATAATAATTGCATGATTGATGGATTGCAATATGATTGAATGTTTTGTTTAGTCGAAGTCTAGAATTGATTGAACTCATCCATATCTATAGCTATTTTAGGGTTTTCATCGACGATAACCTTGAATACTAGTAGCATGATATGATTACAGGTTGTAGTGATACATCCTTGTATTCATATGTAGAAATTGACCTTTGTTGAATTATTTTTCTTGAGGTATTTCAATTGCATTGATTAGCCTATTTAAAACTTAATGCTCCTAGAATTGAACTTGATTAGCGTAAGGCGTTAGGTTATTCTTTAGGTAGATTTCACATATGCAGCTCTAATGTGTGTGTTGATAACTTTGGAAATTCACGGAGTATTCTTGCAATAAGGTATTCTATGGCTTTTGATGATGGCGAGATTAACATTTAGAGTTATTCATATATTCATAAACTTGTTTACAATTGAAGATGAAACGCTTTATCCAATATTTTCACATCCTTGATTTGCGTACTTTGTTTGCTTTTCGTTTATTTTTATTTACACAATCGAAATTCTTAGGGTGTTTTTATAGGAAACCATAACAATTTGACAACCTAGACCTCTCTTAGGATCGATCTTTCTTGCCCTTGCTATATTTATATTTTGAGTAGTAAGAAAGTGTAAATTATTTTGACGCTTCTGACAATTGCTCAAATTTAAGCTGGCAGATTAGGGGAGGCAACGGTTGTTATTGTTTTTGGTTTCTTATTTTTGTTTTTAGGTTTGTTTTACTTTTTCTTATTCTTTGGTTTCTAACCGAGTTTTGAGAATCTCGTTTGGTACCAATCGCTGGAGGACTGGAGCTTATTGGAGCAATCAATACGGGTTTCAACCTCAACAACATGAAAACTATCACCCTTATGGGGAATACAATCAAAACCAATCCTTTGGTTATGGTCAATATTCACGTACCCTTTTAGTTGTTCTCATACATTTCCAACCTTCTTACGGTGGGTATGTAAAGTGAGCAACCACAAGGAGGAGACTAGTTTTACTCCTATTAATTTTTCTTCTAGTTTGGTAGATGAAATGCAACAATTTATGGACAGCATGGAGTCAATTTGTAGACAACAAGCGTGGAACCAATTTCATCGACCGAATGTGCTTATAGTATGTATGGCCCGATTTACGATCGTAGTTATGATCATCCACCCATTCAATGGGAATATAATTGGCCTAACAATACTAAGTAAGTAATTCTACTTTTTCTTTGTCGAAGAGCTTTACCAACAAATGGAACACTATATTCAGGAATTTGGATGGAAATGCTCCAAGAGCTTCAAAAAAGGTGTTTCCACTTTAAGACAAGGCATTGAAGAGTACAAGGAGGAAATGAATAATTATGTTGAAAATGCGAACCTTCTGGGGACTTTTTGTTGATATTTGTGTAGTTAACTCAACTCTTGATCGTAATAATGATCATTCACCTATTCAAAAGGATGAGTTAGAGATTATGCAACACTAAATTCAAGAAGGAACAAGATTATGTTGACTATGATAGTGATGATGATTATTATGAAAATACATCGTTTGAACCAATTTATGGTGACATTCCCGAGGAGTGTACAATGGAGTCTTTTTGGGATCAAGATGAAGACGAAGAGGAATATGTAGAGCACTTGTGTAGATTACTCAAGCATTGATCTTAATAATGATCAAGAACCTATTCAAAAAGGTAGAGCTTGAGGATGATGCAAGGAGTGTTCTAAAGAAATTTTTATGGACAATATTGCATTCGCAAAAGAGTATATGCCTTACAACAAAGGAGGAATGTGTTGAGAATGAAACCGGTTTGACCAATATTGTGGAAGACCCAATTGAGCTTGCATATGATTGTAATGATGATGTTTATGTCGATACTTTGGTTAAGGCGAAACGGACGAAGAATGGTTGCAAGGTTTGATAGAGGACCATGATATACAAGAGGTGAATAATTCACTTGAGTTTTTCAAGGATGAAGAGGATTCCGTCAATAAAAGAGATTGTGCAAGGTTTATCTAACCCTTTGCCTATTGTTTCTTCTCCTTTACCTCTTATTGGTTTGAATGTTTGTGCTTCCAAAAATATTGTTGAATGATTTTATATCTCGATATCCACCATTAGAGATACTTGATTCTCATACTATGCGAGGTTATGGAACAAGAAACCGTGGAAGTACTGACTTCTATATTCTTTATACACTTCAAGTGTGGACAAGAATAAGTGTGGGGAAACTTTTATCGGTTCATAGCTTCACTTTTGCTTTATTGTACTAATATTTGTGTGAGCTAGTGTTTGAAAAAAGCAAAGAGTTCCATGGAAGGATCCTCAACTTTTCCGATTGTTAGTATATGGGGAATGAATTTTACAAGAAGCTAAGTCGGGTGAGTCGACTTTAAAACAAGCGCTAAGTGGGAGGCAACCCACCGGTTTTGTATCTTTATCCTTATCTTTTTATTTTTATGCATTTGCTTTTATCTTTATTTTCTTTGTTTTTGCATATCATTTGCGGGAATTTCCACCTTGAACTCTCTTTTTGGAAGATTCAATTTTACATTGAGGACAATGTAAAGTTTAAGTGTGGGAGAGCATTTATATGTTTTAGTTTGTTTTATATATAAAAAAAAAAAAAATCAGAAAAATAGAAAACCAAGAAAAAAAATTTGTGCTTTTTGAACTCCGAAATCTAGAAATTTGTTCCTTTAGGATGACACCATTAGTGGATGGAACCATTTTGAATGCAGGAGTTGAGGAACCAATTAACTAAAAGGGAAGAATATAGCTCGAAATCACAAATTAACATGATAGTTGTTACCATATCTCGGAAATATCACCATATCGCATTCTATTTTTATTTTTCCATATTTATCTATTGTTCTCTAAGTGCTTTGGTGGGTCACTAAACATCGACGTGTTATTACTGCTAGAATGAAATAGAGTGATTGAGCTACTAAAAAAAGAGAAAAAAAAAAAAAGAGACTGACCAATTAGACCAAAACGGAATAAAAAGACACTTGGGAATAGCAGTATGTGTGAAACGTAGTCCCTGTCTCCGTCGCCTAAACAAGCGTGGAATGCAAGATCCAAGGCAACTATCATATACGTGTTGACAAGGAAGCATGCGCTTGGATCCAAAAGATCTAATCATGCCGTCTTTAAAAAAGAGAAATTGGATCCAGTTTGATCCAATTATATAAAAAAAAAAAAAAGAAGAAATTATTATTGTGTTGAATAAAGTCACTTCTGGTTCCCTTGTATATGCCAAGGTGAGTTGATGTAGCATTCAGCACCAACGTAGCTCAATCCAATAGGATTAGGTTCATCTTAGTAGTGACCTTGACGGATATGGGAAACATCGAACACTTGTGAATATTCGCCAACATCTACATCTATATCCATCTTAATCTTTTCATTGTGATTGTGGTTTGTTAGTTTCGAGTATTGTGGCATTCGACTATCTAATTAGAGTTTATTTACTAATAATTGAATTGAATTTGCAAGGTACCTCCTCCTGTAGTCATTTTGGATTCATTCATTGATTTGTCACAATTAGACGGAGTTTGAAAAATAGGTTTTGTGGGTATATCTCTAGTAAACCCTCACGAGACTATAACTCGTCCACACAAAGGGACACCTAGGGTTTAAAGGCTTGTTATTTATGCTAAAAGTGACCGTAGCCTCGGCGACACGGGTTGTTGTATTTTATTGTTTTGTTTGATTTGCTCGAGGACTAGCAAAGTCTAAGTGTGGGGGAATCTGATAGGTGTAGAATACACCGTATTTACTATCTAGTAGTTACGCTTTCTTTGCTATTTTTCTTGTGAATTATGTATCTTATGTGTGTTTTTGAGTTATTAGATACTCGGGAGTCGCACGGAGGAAAAGGAGAAGAAATAATCCAAAATTGAGCAAAAAGGGCAAAGCCGTCATTTTACAGGATAACACTATCTGGAGCCTGGCCAATGTTATGGGGCATCCTCTGGGGTGTCCCTTATCTGATGAAGAGGGGTGTCTTTAATAATATTCACTCTTACACAAAAGAGGAGGTGGCCCTTATCGACTGCTCCTGAGTGGCTATACCCATTTGCTTTTCCTTAGCAAAAGCTCAGATCGAGATTTGGTGGCTGTTTTCATTACATTTTCCCTGAAATCCAGAAAAGAGAAAAAATGCAACCGGTAAGAATAAATCAATGAGATCCTGGTTAGGGTTTTCTGCAGAATATGAAAATGAAGAGGAATTGAATGTTTCGATTGAAGACAAAGATGGGTTTGGTTCATTTGAAGATTCAGAAGGGGTTGTGATCGATTTGGTTTTAGGGTTTTTACTGATGTCACATAGGAGGAGAAGATGAACTCAGGAAGTCGATGGGAGTTATGAATGTGAAGATAATGGTGGTGTCTCAGGAATGTGACAAGGTTTGTCGAAATGGGTTTTGATTAAGAAGATTTGAAGAAGGGTTTGAACCGATACTGTGTAAATCTGATGCCGCAAAGAAGATGGGTTTTATGTTGAAATTCAGGGAAAAATCTGGAAGAGAATGAATGGGTTTTTATTGAGTTTCAAGGCTGAGAAGAATAGAGAAGATATGGTGGTAATGAGGGTGTTTGCTTGGCTGTAGCTAATGGGTGATGATGAATAGTGGCTCTGATTTTGGCAGTGGGTTGGTGTTGATGTTGGAGTTGAGCTGCTGATGCTGGCAGGAAGAAGTCTGAATGGTTGAGACCCAGGTTGCAATTGCAGGAGATGTGAGAGGAGCTTATAATGTTTATTTGATGGAAGTGAAGCTGCAACTGATTGCAGGTGAGATGGAGTTGAGCTGCTGATGATGGCAGGAAGGGGTCTGAAACGGTTGAGTCTCTAGTGGTTGAAGTTAACTTTGGTGTTGTTGGTTTGCAAAGTGGTGCTAGCCACGGGGTTGAATTGCTAGCCTGAGGTCAATGGCTTTGCAGACTTGAGATGAGGATGTGTCGGCGTCGTGTCGGGAACAGGATTCTGTGGTTGTATACACAGGTCGGTGGCAAAAGTGGCTGGTGTTGGTACTGATGGCTTGATCTGGTAGTGGTGATTAATTGATATTTGTTTGTGGCATTGCTAAGAGCTTGTGCAGCATTGAAGCCACAGAATGGCTGTGACTGACCTGTGACTTGGCTTGAGAAGGTAATGATGGTACTGGAATTGCAGAGGAGGTGTTGTTGGCTGCAATGGAGCAGCTGGATGTGATTTGCAGGATCAGCTCAGGTGCACTACAACACAGGAGGTGAACTTGGATTACAGGCTTCAGGGATTGTGGCAATGTGAGCTGACGAAGCTGTGATGATGGCCTGAGTTTGTGAGCTGAAGTGTTGCTGCCATTTTGGTCTGAGCTAAAGAAATGGAATGGCAAAGGCTGAGTTTGAGTCTGCAGCTGAGAGTAAGAGCAACAGAGCAGATGGTTGAGTGCAGTTTGATTGTGAAGTTGCAGTGACAGGATGTGCAATGAAGATTGCAGGTTGCCAGGGCTCGATGGTGCTTGTTGTGAGTTGTTTCTATGGAGATAAAACCTAGATGTTAGGAATTGGAGGTCAGGTGCTGGGATTGTGGATGAGATGAAACTGAGATGCTCGTCTCTGTGTTGGAGCTCAAGGCAGAGAATGGTTTGGCCCTGAATTGTGATTTGGTTGGAAGAGTAAGAAGATGATGGACTCGCCGGTGGTGTTGCAGTGGCAACGGTACAGCTGAATGAATGTTAGAGCTGCAGTTGCTGAGATAGTGCAGCTGTGTTGAAGTTACAGGGAGAGAAGGATGATGATGGAGATGGAATTTGTAAGGCAGTGAGATGGAACTGGTGGTTGTGCTGCTAGATGGTTTGCTTGAGTTGCAGCTGTGAAGGGTACATGGCCATGATGGCTGGATGCACAAGGATTGTGCATCACAAGTGCAAGCCTGTGCAATGGCCTGGCAATATGGCAAAGGCCTTGGCCACTCACTCATCCCAGTGAGTAAGAAGCTAGTTAGATCTTTGGCAGTCTGACTCACTTTGACTCGGCTCGACCGAGTCGACGACCCGATTCGTTGACCCGACCGATTTGACTCAGTTGGCCGGTGACCGGCGGACTTTGCCGGTCGCCGAGTTTGTTTCCGGCGACTTTCCGGCCAAGTTCCCACAATTGCGATTTTCCGGCGGCGTTTTGGGACAGAATTTCTACACGGGTTTCTCTCACTTGTGGGCTTGGTGGACTTCTAACTAATGGACTTTGAAGACAAAACCTAATTTTGGAAGGAGTGGAGCTATAAAAGAGAAGACTTTTCTCAAAACACATATCATATCTCCATGAGGGAGAACTCATACTTTTGGTTCTAGGGTTTAGAAACATGATAGGTTTTCTCTTTCTTCTTGCTATGAACTCCTATGCCATGAGTAACTAAGTTTTTATTATTGGTTGAAGATGTAGTTGGATTTTGCAACCAAATTATGATTTTTATGAATTAGTTTTCTCTCAATATTATCGTTTGACTTCTACGGGTTATAATAATTGCATGATTGATGGATTGCAATATGATTGAATGTTTGTTTAGTTAAGTCTAGAATTGATTGAACTCACATCCATATCTATAGCTATTTTAGGGTTTTCATCGAGCGATAACCTTGAATACTAGTAGCATGATATGATTCTAGGTTGTAGTGATACATCCTTGTATTCATATGTAGAAATTGACCTTTGTTCGAATTGTTTGCGCAAGGTATTTCAATTGCATTGATTAGCCTATTTCTGAAACTTAATGCTCCTAGGAATTGAACTTGATTAGCGCAAGGCGTTAGGTTATTCTTTAGGTAGATTTCATACGCAAACTCACAATGTGTGTGTTGATAACTTTGAAATTACGGAGTATTCTTGCAATAAGGTATTCTATGGCTTTTGATGATAGCGAGATTAAATACTTAATTTATTCATATATTCATAAACTTGTTTACAATTGAAGATGAAACCTTTATCCAATATTTTCACATCCTTGATTTGCGTGCTTTGTTTGCTTTTCGTTTATTTTTATTTACACAATCGAAATTCTTAGGGTGTTTTATATAGGAAACCATAACAATTTGACAACCTAGACCTCTCTGTGGGATCGATCCTTTCTTGCCCTTGCTATATTTATATTTTGAGTAGTAAGAAAGTGTAAATTATTTTTGACGCTTACGACAGCGGTCACATACACCAAGAACATAAAAACTAAAGAGAAGCCTTCGCATTTCAAAAAAAATACATTTCTGAAAAACAACCATTTTGGTTTTATATCATGTACATGTTGGTATCAAATGGATTGGAGATTCCTGATTAATATTCTTTTTTTATATCATATGAACCTTGAAATTACATATCTTCATACAGTGCAAGGCATATCTTAAAGATTTTATGTTTTCTTTCTTTATTGGGAAAATGTCGAGGAAAAATACATTTACGAAAAACAACCATTTTGGTTTTTAGTATAGTTTTTATAGCTGGATCGTTAGAAGCCTTCGCATTAGATTTATATAGCATTATTATCTAGGAATCTGACAATAAGCAAAAAAAAATTCTAACACTAAATCTGAAGAGAAGCCGTTTTTAAGATCCATATTTTCCCTTCCTATCTCCTAAGACTCCAAGAGTATGTGATTGGTTTTCAATTATATTCGATGAAAAAAAAAATGCATTAGAACATCAAGAACCATTGATTGACCATTTTATGCCTACTAATATCCATATGAGGATTGATTGGCACATCCTTCATGTAGAATTTTAAAATAGAATGATCATAGAACACCCTCTCATGTGTTACTTCACAATCTTTGGTTGAAATCTATTGGTATATCAATCAGATTTTCACGTATGGCTTGCAAAATTTATGGTTAATGAAAGTTTATTGAAAATTGCCATACACCAAGAACATAAAAACTAAAGAGAAGCCTTCGCATTTAAAAAAAATACATTTCTCTGAAAAAAACCATTTTGGTTTTTAGTATAGTTTTTATAGCGTGGATCGTTAGAAGCCTTCGCATTAGATTTATATAGCATTATTATCTAGGAATCGACAATAAGCAAAAAAATTCTAACACTAAATCAAGAGAAGCCGTTTTTAAGATCCATATTTTCCTTCCTATCTCCTAAGACACCAAGAGTATGTGATTGGTTTTCAATTATATTCGATGAAAAAAAAAATGTATTAGAACATCAAGAACCATTGATTGACCATTTTATGCCTACTATATCCATATGAGGATTTGATTGGCACATCCTTCATGTAGAATTTTAAAATAGAATGATCATAGAACACCCTCTCATCTGTTACTTCACAATCTTTGGTTTGAAATCATTGGTATATCAATCGATTTTTCACGTATATTTGTAAAATTTATGGTTAATGAAAGTTTATTGAAAATTTCCATACACCAAGAACATAAAGAGAATAGAAAAATTACCATGGAGATACATTACATCCCTCCTAGGTTGGCCAAACGGGAATAGGAATTTAAAAAGGCTATCATAATTGGAACACGTTTAGGTTTAACTTGATAGTTCGTACCAATAGAATCTAACATACTACCCTAATTTTCTTGAAGGTTACACTTTGAAACCCCAAATGGAAAACTGGATACAATTATTCAACCAATGACAAAGGAGCCAAAAATCGAATGAAGGGAAAAGATGACCAACCACAAGGATTTCTTTTCTCGAGACAGAATGTAGTTGAGTTTTACGGTTAATGTATACGAATTGGCACTCTAACCGAATTAATAATAATAATGTTGGAGATTCACTTTAATTATAAGTAGGAATACTAAAAATTTCCGAAGATCCCGAAGTAATTGAACTGGCGTTCCACAGGCATCATCGAATGATTTAATGGGTATACAAACGGTAAGTGATAATTTGGCGGTATAGCAATGGGACCATCACATTTATAACCCGTAAACATAAAACAATGGTTGAAAAATGTTTCATGCCATTTCATTCTTGATGGATGGACCATCGGGTCCATCACACTAACAACTAATGATATAAAGTAATATACATGATAAAATTGATAAGTAGACCTGAGTATGATCGCAATAATATAAGTAATCGGGTGCACTAATTTTTAGCACAAAATAACAATCTAATTAAATGATGGATGCAATCGCATTTTTGTAATTTTGGAATGCAACAAGTTGATTCTATTCAAAAACAAGGAATTTCTAGGAGTTCCGGCTTAGGAATTTAGGTTTTCAAGTATGTTGGTATTGTTTGCAACAAGTGTGAATGGATAGTTATCAATAGCATAGATGAAACTAGATGTTGATTCCGGTATACGCACTTACATTGGATATCTTTACAACCAAAAAATTGCTCTGGGTGTATATATGTACGTGTACATTCATATATGGACATCCTAATCACCATCTAACAAGCAAACCGATCCCGTTGATGTTAATAATATCGTCCAAAGCTTGAATTCAATTTAAGAAAGATTACCATTCTCCTAGGTTTCCCACACTCATCTCATGGTATTCTCTAAGAAAAGAAATATACAACTAATACCAAAACAACTCATAGCCCCTGCCATTACGGCACAGGTCATATCCTAG
>JAJJWW010018250.1:600000-866795 GCA_023531295.1 Papaver armeniacum
TTTTACCAAAAGACAATAGGTAAACTTCACTTAGGTGGCCACAAATACGTTTTCACTTTTGGCATAACAATGTTTTTTGTTCTTAATTCGTGATTCCATTTTTTTTCCGATAAGTATGAAAATTGGAATCGATTAGATGTTAACCCTTACAGGGGGAAGCGGTATTCCCATCCGATGTTTAATTTCGTGACTCTTTAACCCAACCGCGGTACCTATCGGAAAAATGAAATTGCAGTAATCACAATGACTCTGCCGATTGATGAAATGTCATCTGCTTAGAGAAGTTCTTCTCCTTCTCTAATTGTTACTCCAAAACGTTATCATGCACGATGCTATACCACGGGCTATATCGGATTGATTGATTTTTTTTCTTTTCTACACGGATTAACGTCGGGCTAATGTGGAAATTGCTTTGGAATCAAATCGAGATAAGTTGACCGAAATAACGTCAATGCCCCTTTGTTAGTTTCTCACCGTAACGGCGGTGACTGGATTACATTTTAGGGCCTTGTTGTTCCAAAACTTATGTTGTCATAAATTAAGAGAGGTTGGGAGGTTAACCCGAAGGTGAAGTTTCTTATTCTTAGTTTGTTACATGCAAATTAAGAGAGAACTTGAAAACAATCCATCCTAAGGGAGCTCTTATTCTTAGTTTGTTCTTAATTCGTGATTCCATTTTTTTTCCGATAAGTATGAAAATTGGAATCGATTAGATGTTAACCCTTACAGGGAAAGCGAGGTATTCCCATCCGATGTTTAATTGTGACTCTTTAACTAATTTGCATTACCTATCGGAAAAATGAAATTGCAGTAATCACAATGACTCGCCGATTGATGATATGTCATGCGCTTAGAGAAGTTCTTCTCCTTCTCTAATTGTTACTCCAAAAGCGTTATTATGCACGATGCTATACCACGGAGCTATATCGGATTGATTGATTTTTTCGCGGATTAACATCAGGCTAATGTGGAAATCGATGGAATCAAATCAGATAAGTTGACCGAAATAACGTCAATGCCCTTTGTTAGTTTCTCACCGTAACGGCCGGTGACTGGATTACATTTTAGGGCCTTGTTGTTCCAAAACTTATGTTGTCCGCAAATTAAGAGAAGTTGGGAGGTTAACCCGAAGGTGAAATTTCTTATTCTTAGTTTGTTACATGCAAATTATGAGAGAACTTGAAAACAACAATCCATCCTAAGGAGCTCTAAAATAAGCACATGACGCGATGGATTGTGCATTAACCTATTACTCGGGTTAATGCAATTTGTTTCCATGTTTTTTTTTTTTTTGAGAATTGCTAGGTTGACCGTAATAGGTGTTTAGAAGAAACCATAAGAATGAAACATATAATGGGACCAACTGAAAACCGTTACCATCCCAATAACATATACATTACACTATCAACGTTAAATTTTTATCGAGTTGTTTTTAGGGTAAATTGCGGTCAGCCTGTACAATTTTTTTTTTTTTTTTTTTTTTTTTTTTTTTTTTTTATAACAAGCTTATTTTCACATAGAGTAAGAATTTCCCACTACCTGACTACCACACCGACCACCTACACTACCACCACCAGAACCGCCCATCACCACTACCTCATCACCATCATCACCAGGCTCCATGGACCACCAACAAATACTACCCAATTGATATGATTATTAACAAATTTATTATTTGTTTAATGAAAGTATTTATTAGGATAATCATAAGACATTTATAAGGAAACATTAATAAAATATTAATGATGAAAGTATATTCATTAAGAAAATTGTGAGACATCTATTAAATTAAGATATTTATGATGTAAGAAGATATTTATAATGAAAAATTCATAAGAAATTTAATGAAAGTATATTAATTAAGATAATTATAAGACATTTATAATGAGAGATTAATAAAATATTCATTATAAAAAATTAATGATACAATAATGATGTAAACAACCACAACCATAGATTTAGCTTCCCCAAGAATGAATCCAGAGCGTCCTTTATCTAAGCTAAGTTGTCCATGCTTTGTTTTATATTAGAGATACTAGTATATCCTCACTCCGTTCCAAATTAATTGAGCTATTTGGTTTTAAATTTTGTTCCACAAATAAATGAGCTATCTCACTGGTCAATGGGATATTTCTAAAACTACCATTTTAATTGATTATTGTTAAATATAAGAAATATGTATAATTTGATAGCCATGTTTATATTCGTTACGTAGGCGTTTTAAAATGCTTTTCAATGGTATAAAATTTACAAAAAACCGTGGTATAGTTTTAAAAGATAAATCATTTTTAAGTTTTACTAGTTATTATCCATAAGGGTATAATTGTAAACAATACTTAAACATACTCCCCTTTCTCATTCCCTTAATAATTGTGCAAATTACAAATAGCTCAATTAATTTGGGGCGGGGGAGTAAGTTTTTAATAGAGTATGCTGCAGTGAAATTCAGCAACATTGCCATTCCAAAGACCGTATAATTTAGCAATTCCAAATAGCAATAATCTGTAATACAGGCTATCGCCATACTTAGTATTTTATCCGTTGGACACCATATAGTTATGAAAACCACTCTCACCACAAACTCGATCTCAAAATTGAATCCTTTAAAAAAAAAAACTCAACCCAGAATCGTTATATTTCATGTATTCGCAGACAGACTGTCTGAAATCGGTTGATATAGTTCCCTCCATAAACCGATTGTAAAAAAATAAAATTCCACCATTTTTCTGTATTTTTTTTTTGGCCAGAATCGGTTTATATAAATGCCTTTATCAACCGATTGTAAGTCTGGACATTTCTTTGACAGTTTTGCTCATAACTTCTTCGTCTGATGTCGGAATAATCTCATTCTTTTTACGTTTAACTCGTATTTTTATGCTCTATAACATAAATATAGAAATTTATGGGTTTGTGTAAAAATTCAAACATGGTTAATGAATCGGTTGATATATGCATTAACGTATACCGCTTGTGGTTGATGTTCATCACATCAACCATAATCGGTTTACGTAGGTGTACCATATCTACCGTCTGGGGAACATCAACAACTATCGGTATACTAATGACTCCCTCTTAAAAGGAACGAATTAAAGGGATTTAACTCAATCACTCAAATTGTTTGTCGCCAAAATATTATTTGAAAACCCAAAAAAAGAATTGAATTGTTGTTTGTGATTTGGTTATAGTTTTTAATTGTCATTGGAATTTGCAAAGAAAAAAAAGGTTTTGATTATAGATTGTTAGTAGAAATAATTTTGGTTTTGTATTCGCTTTAGATAATTATAATTATTAAGGTTAGTGTAAAGGGTATTTGGTATTTTATCACACTTTAAACACCTCATATCACCTTTTCTAGGTTGGGGGAAGAAAACCATCAGGGGTTAGCCCAGATGGCCAGGAACCTGACTCTCAAGTAGGAGGTCAGCGGTTCGAGTCTCCGCTCACGAGTTTGGAGATCTCGTGAAATACTCCTCTTATGTAAATCTAGTTTAATTTAAGTTGTTAATGTATCTTCAAAAAAAAAAAAATGTTGGGGGAAGAAAATGATAAGCCTCGATTAAAACCTAGAAGCCTCAAACTAACCGGGATTTAGAATCGGGTGGAATCTTTTTTTAGGGGGAATTTGTGTTACCTCCCCTGTCCAAGATCATAATTTGAGTTACCTCCCTTACAGAAATAAAATTAGTGAAACCTCCTCTCGTTACCTATTCCGTTGGTTCTCCAGTTAGCTGACATGGCAGTACCATACACGTGGCAAAAAAACTTAAAAAATTTGGTGAAATGCCCAAATTATCCTTGTCTTCCTCTTTTCTTTATCATCAGTTGATGCTGGTGAAGAAGGGGATCTATACCTATTTTCAATTGAGAGAGGGTGAAGAACACTTGAGAGTTCGAAGGTCAGATGGGTTGGGAGATGAAGAATAAGATTCCAGATTAGAGAGCTAAGAAGTAAATACAGATTGGGTTGAAATTGGGCTCGTTTGTCGGCTGAAATTTAGGCAATTGACAGCAACAAATTAGGGTTCTAGTCTCACTGTTGTTTTGGTTCGTTCGAAATTTCTCAGTTGAGAAACACACAACAACTTTGAGAAGAAACGGTGATTGACGGTGGCTGTACGAGAGAAAAAAGGAAATTAATTGGGGTTTTTCATATGATCTTAAATAGTATTAACTGAGAAAAAGTCGATCAAGTTTTCATGGAATTCGATTATTTACCCTACAAAGGTGTCGGTGGTTGTAGATTAAATCTGCTGGTATCAAGAGCAGATAGGTATGTGCTGCCATGGCCATAGCTTCGAATAAAGATGGATTTGAGTTTTCAGCAAGGAAGAAATTGGGGATATGGGGAAGTAATGGATTGATGACTCAGGGGATTTGATCAAGAAACGGAAGTAATAAGAAATGTTGCTGGGAAATTGAGATGGGTATTAGCAAAAACAAGAGCATGGATCTGGGATTTAAGGTGTTGATTTCTAGTGATCTGGGGAAGTTGATGGAATTAATGGCGGTCACAATTGTCAAGTAGTAAGATTTTTTTCTGTTTTTTATTTTATGTTTGATTTCTTCGACCGTGAGAGCGGCGGTTATGTGGCCGAGTGTTTTTTGTTTTGGGTTTAATGAACCAGAGAAGGTGAGGATATTTTGGGTAGTTTGATCTTTTTTTTTTCTTTTTTTCTGCCACTTGTATAAAGTTGGTGACTCAGCTAACTGGTCTTGGACGGAATATATAGCGAGATGAATTTTATTTCTGTAGGGGAGGTAACTCAAATTATGATATTCGGCAGGGGAAGTAACGTAAATTCCCCTTTTTTTTAGAAGGCTATTACTGGGGCGTCACATTCCATTAGAGGGGCGTCACCTAATAGGACAAAAACGGGTCACCCATAAGTAATTTCAAAAATCCCTTATCTCAAATAATTGTGTAATGACTAAACAACCCTTGTTTGGCTTTAGTTTAATTAATTAAACCTAGCTACGTCCTAAATTACGCTTGGAAAATCAACTAAACCTAGGCGTAAAATTGGAATTACGCCTGGAAATCAACTGAACCTAGGCGTAAAATTGGAATTACGCCTGGAAAACAACTAACTAAACCTAGGCGTAAAATTGGAATTACGCATGGAAATCAACTAAACCTAGGCGTAAAATTGGAATTACGCCTGGAAATCAACTAAACCTAGGCATAAATTGGAATTACACCTGGAAATCAACTAAACCTAGACGTAAACGACATGCAAATCAAAGTTTACGCTTGAATTGAACTAAACCTAGGCGTAAGTTCTTCAAAAACTAAATTACGATTGAAAAATCTAATACCGTACCCAGGCGTAACACTAGCAGAAAGTAAATAAAATCCTAATTTTACTTCGATTTCACTCGATTTAAGCACAAAAACGGGTACAAAAAGATGGGTTTGTTTGATTATTACCTTACATACACCATGGGTTGTTGTTGAGGAGTTTGAAAACATGATTCTTCAATTGATTGAATCGGTGGAATGAGTTGAGGATGAAGTTGAGGTTGATTAAGTTGTTGATTACCATCACTAGGATCAGTTTGCTTCTTCCTCATCTATTTTTAGTAGTTTTAATTGAAGGGTAATTTTGACAAATTGCTATGGAATCAAAATATCCCTTAACCAGATTTTTGGTCACCAAATATCCAAGTGAAGCCCCTCTAATGGAGTGTGACGCCCCAATAATAATCTTCTTTTTTTATTTACGTTTTTGTAATTTCTATTTCTAATAACCCATCGGAAAAAAGATAAAAATAAAATATTAAATTCTACTGTATGATGATAGAAAAATAATAATAACTACAGGATACTTATATACTTCCTCCGTCCCATTATTAGATGACCTAGTTGAAGTTTGCACAATTCTTAAGGCAATGAATGAAATGAGTGTTTTTAAGTATTTTTTACAACTATACCCTTATGGATAATAATTTGTAAAATTTAGAAATCATTTATCTCTCAAACTATACCATAGATTTTCGTAAATTTTGTACCGTTGAGAATCATTTTAAAACACCTACGTAACGAGTATAAACATGAATATCAAATTTTACATATTTCTTATGATACCGATAATCAATCAAAAGGGTAGTTTTAGAGATATCCCCTTGATTAGTGAAATAAGTCAACTAATGATGGGACAAGATCTTAGACCAAGTAGGTCATCTAATGGTGGGACGTAGGGAGTACTATTGTAAACAATCAATCCAACCTCAAACTCCATTACTGAAGTCAAACAACCCAAAAGACTAGGGTTGAAAAAATAATGCTCCTACTATTCTAGCTATGTGAAAATTGACTTATCCTAGTCATTCTAAGCAAATCTTTTTGGTCCATAAAGTGATGTGTGCATGTGTGTATATGCAACGAGCAATGGTCCTAGTCTTCTAAAGGGAACCAAACAAACATAAACAGACCCACCAATACACTTATTTTTATTCAAGACTTTACAATGATGACTGATAAAATGGATGAGGCAATCCGTCAAACTCAAGCCAGTGAAAAGTTCACACATTGTCTCATAACTTGGGTTAAAAAGTGCTATGTTTACCGATACTACTTGAGGTCAAAAATCACATTCCAATTACACAAATTGTTGTAAAATTACGTTGATGCACCCTTGCGTAAACAAAGATTATAGTACAGTTAGAGCTGTGGGATGGCTTTAGCAAGAAAAATAAATAAAATGCCACGGGATGGAGTGTGTTTTATCATCTATCCCTTACGAAATAAAGTAACCCTGGAAGTGGTTTTGCCACTATGAAGACTGAGTATTGAAACACCCTAAACTAATTTGTCGTCTAGATATTTTTCTTAATAATGTCATTATCTTGGAAACTAGAAGATAGAGAAGGAGAGACAAAGTAGAGGGGAAGAAGAGAGAGAGATTTCTTATTCATCATCAATAGTATAAAGCATAGTTTGGCTAACTTTGCCTATCTGAGTGGTGGTCAGGATTTATCCTTAGCAAAGATAAATCAAAGGCTGTGGTTCTCCGTGCCACACCCTACAAGTCGCACACGTGGTGTTCATTCCAATATTATGAATTAAAAATGAATACTCAAGTAAGATATGGAATTTCAAAAATTATAATGGGGAGGTTCGAACTCATGACCTATTAATTGTGTCATAAGAGTGGCCTCTAACCATTGTTCCACCTTGGTTGGAATTGATAGAAAAGATAAATCAACAGTGGTTGTTTGTTCAACTTAAATATTAATTAGTATAAGTGTTTTATTAATTAGTATAAGTGATTTGTCTAGAGAGAAAATAAATCTATGGTTATGGTTTGTTCAACTTAAATATTAATTAGTATAACTATTTTATTTTGGGAACATTATTTAAATACCCTTACTATAGGGCCCCTTTCAAAATACCCTTATTAACTTATACAAACACCCCTAGACCTGAAAAAGCCCGAACCAAGCCCAAACCCGGATTATACAATTACTAAAAAGCCCTTTAATAAATGCAAATAACCGTTAGCAGCCAGATAAAAACCCACGAATATTTTCATTTACCTCATTTATTTCTCTCTCCATCTCTCTCCCTGTCTCTCACAGTTTCAGAAGAAAAAACCGAAATTTTTTTGAAATCACCATTAAAAACTTGCAAAAATCAAATCAAATCCGAAAGAAACCTAGTAGATCTGAAGTTTTCTATGATTTAGAAGAAGAAATTCAACTGAAAACAGAAGAAAAAATCAATTTCATTAGGTTTCAGAGATGAAGTGAGCGACAACAACAAAAAATCGAAAGGTAATACATAGAATTTGTGTTTGATTTAGTTTAGTCATCAGATGAATTCGATTTTTTAGTGTTTTGGAAACGAAATTCTTCAAAAAAATTACTGAAAAAATCGATTTATGTTTTCTCAATTAATGATTCATACTAATTTGCTTCGATTTCATGTTGCATGTGATGAAAAATCAACTAAACGAATGAATCTGTTACTGATAAAGAAGTAGAAGTCTTCCAGTTTGAATTCAGAAAGGTAAAACAAATTTTTATCATCGATTTTGATTGTTTTGCTTCTGATTAGTAGTCTATTTTATTTCTGATTTTAGGTTGTTGAAGTTATTTTGATTCAGAAGTAATTTTGAATCGGTTAGGGTTTTGAATTAAGGTTGTTGATTGATTATTGGTCGATTATTGACGCATAACCTGTTTCATATATGATTTATGCATCTTGTATAAGGGTTTGATGGTTTATATGAGTTTTTGGTTTTAATCTGTAAGTTTTTGGACTTCAAATGCAAAATAAGTGTCACAGAACATGTTATTTGTCATATTTGGAGGCAACTTATGAGTGTTTGATGGTTCAATATGCTACTTTCTAAACGTTCTAATTTCTGCATCTTGTTTGATGGTTTGATGATATCTGCATTTTGATTCATAATAGACTTCATATTTGTAGGCAACTTATGCTAGTTGTTCCCATTTTTGGAAGCAACTTGTACTAGTTTCCTTCATATTCTTAGTCAGTTGTGCATCCATGACTTATAAGTTGAAAACTAGTACTTGTTGTATGCCTTTGGAATGCCTTATGAATGCAATGGATCATGTTAAATTAGTACTTGCACATGGTAATGATTTCACAGAAA
This sequence comes from Papaver armeniacum, assembly GCA_023531295.1. NCBI lineage: Eukaryota > Viridiplantae > Streptophyta > Magnoliopsida > Ranunculales > Papaveraceae > Papaver > Papaver armeniacum. The sequence goes on from JAJJWW010018250.1 coordinate 608,619, forward strand.
TTTATTGGCTAATTATGCTTTAATGATGACTGAAACATGTTATCAGTCCATTTATGCTAGTTTTTGACTTCATTTGTAGAAGTTTCTCCCATTTTTGGAAGCAACTTAAGATAGTTATGCTAGTTGTTCCCGTATTTGGAAGCAACTGGTAGAAGTTGACTTCATATGGTGATACTAATTTCATTGGATTTACTATTTGTTCCAAGTTTTGGAAGCAACTGGTACTAGTTGCCTTTGTATTTTGGAGGCAACTTATGATAGTTGTTCCCATTTATTGTCATTTCTGGAGGGAACTTAGGATAGTTTTTGTAGTTCCTCTTATATATGGAGACAACTTGAATTAGTTAGCTCTATTGAGATATGATGCTAACTATTCCTATTGACTGAACAACATTAGTATGAAGAGGACATCGCCAAGATTGAAGGAAATGCCAACCAGCTCTGCAACATTAGTGAATGCTCCTAGCAACGAAGCAACAGAAAATGCTGATATAGTTCAACACAAAAAAGGTATGAAAAAAAGAAAACATATAAATCTTCTTTTCATTAGTACATCTGTATCTATGTATTAGATGTTAATTGGATAGCTTGCATGATTGCAGGTAAAAAGAAGAAGCTAGAAACAGCGTTAGCATATAAATCTGGATTATTACCATTGTTAGATATGAGTTACTACTTGTATAAAGTATTGAAAGACAAGCCAGCACATGTGAAAGCCTTAAGAGAGTCTCCGATCTTGGGGTTTAGTTGAACCATTCTTTAAAGAAGAACAACAAAACAGGCCTTCAAAAAGACGTATTACTGAAAGAGATGTATACACTAAGATTCCTCAAGCTATAGAGATGCTTCTCAGTTGCCATGATAGTGTAGTAGTGAGGAAGAAGGTGAAAGTGGGATTTGTTTTTAAAAAGAAGGTTTATGTTCCAATGTGAGATGACTTTCTTTGTTTTCTTCAATGTTCAAAGAAGGCATGAAGATGATGAATTGAAGAAGAAATTGAGTAAAGTAACTAAAGAGCACATAGATTTCTTGCATAAACATTTCCCCCAGTACAAGGCAAAGACTACAAGATTACAAGGCAACAGATCGATATGGTGTTGAGATAAGAAGTGAAAATGGAAAGGACCGGCGTTGTTTCGATTTTCTTTGGCATGTGGTTGTGCACCGTGTTCTTCTTCACGGATACTAGTGGAGGCTACTTTACCCGAGAGATGGTTGCCATACTTGTTCTCCATGCACGAGTGTCGTGGCCAGACCACATAGTGAAATATTTGATGGATAATATAAAGAAACCAAAAGGAAAAGATGGTCTTAAACGTGTACATGGGTGCATACCATTTTTGTTGGTAAAAAAAGAAATGAAAAATTGTTGACAAGATAATCTTGATCTAAAATGTTTTGAGAAACTTAACTAACATTTTAATTTTTTTGTTTGCGGTATTGGTTTTGGAGCATAGCAACTACCTACCAAAGCGACAAGGATTTGAACATTCAATTCCAAGATTCACCAGGTGGTACCAACTAGATTTGTGCAACAAGTTGACGGTAGAAAGGAAAGATAGTGACGGGAATATGGTATTCCCGGAGAATTTCTTGTAAGTAAAAATTCTTATGCTACTTTAGTGAATCTTAGAGTTGAATGTTATAAAATGAAAGAAACTTGCTCAAGTTGTCTCCATAAAATGAAAGCAACTTGATCTAGTTGTCTCCATAAAATGAAAGCAACTTGATCTAGTTGGTTTCAGAAGTTGAAGCAGAGATAGTTTACTGAAGTTGTATATTAACTTGCGAGTGATTTTCAAGGAAAAAATGTTGACTAATTTGGAACTCTACAGTTTACAGATGGCATTCAAGACGAACTGACAACACATGAGCAAAGACTGACTCAGTTGAGAGAATTGGTAGAAGAATTAGAAATAGAAAGGGCATTCAACAACTTTGTTGTACGGTTTACTTCAAGAAGAGAGGCTAAATGCCAAATTCCTTGAAGCCGAAAACTTTTCACTCCAAGAGATCTACTATAGAATTGAAGGGAGAGATGAGTTCTTAAGGAAGTTCATTGATGACAACAAGTTCCTTCGAAGCGTTTATGAAGCCAGCAAGGATAAAATTAATTTGACAGATGATCAAAAGCAACACATGGCTGACGTTTACAAGAACTTGCAGGATTGGGAGGATTTGAAAAACACACCCGAAAACCTCTCAAGGGAGAAGAAGTACAAGCAGTGGAGCTCAATATTTTATGGTAGAAGAATCAACCGACAGTACTCCGAAAATGTAACCGAGCAAGAAGCTAATGTAGGTGAAACTTCAGCAACAGTTCAAGAAGAAAATGCTAATAAGAGAATGCAGGTGAGCGAAGAAGAAATCGCTCAAGATGATGAACAACAAAATGAAGATGTTGAAGATCACCAACAGTTATCAGGAAATGAATATGAAGTTTCTAAAGATGATGTAGTTGAAACCGAGAAAGAAGAAGATCAACACATGAACCAAACAGAAAATGAGAAAGAATCTGTACCAGAAAAGGAAGTTGTTGAGGAAGTCAAGGCGACAGAAAATGCAGATGAGACAATGCACATGAGTGAAGACAATTTCGTTCTTTGAATCGGCAACACCACTAAGCGTGGTAAAGCCAACATTTGTGAGAGAATATTCAACCGAGGTAGCCATGCCCGATAGTTTGGATGAGTTGATGCAGAATGTGGATATAGATGAGATAACTGAAAAATATTTTGCTAACATAGAGCAAGAACCAGTTAGAGAGGAAAGAGAAAAGAGGACTCCAGTTGCACAAGTTGAGAAAGAGCATGCAGCAGAAAGGTAAGATGCATTTACTTTAGTCTTATGTTACTTTAGACTTGTTAGAGTAGATTATTCTTGAATGCAACTTGTTAGAATTGTCCAAGTTTATTCTGCAATGCAACTTGATCAAGTTATGTTAACTTATGGAAGCAACTTCATGAAGTTGCTTCCAGTTGTATCAAAAATATTGGAAGAAACTGGCTCCCAGTTGTGTCCAAAAATGTGAGATCAACTTCCTCAAGTTGCCTCAACTACTTGCATTAGAATGTTTGCTGTGTTTTAAATGAAATTATTAATGAATTTGCAGGGAAGTAACATACTCTCAGACTGCACCAAGCAAGAACAAAGAATGTGCGCAAGACAACTCAAATGAAAAGACATGTCCAGTTGCAACAGTGGATAAAGAAAATACATGTCCAATTGCAATGGAGGAAGACCAAGTTGAAAGAACAAGTGCAGTTAAAATGGATGAGGAACCAGTTGGAGATGATAAAGAAATGACAACTCCAAATAATCAAGAAGATGTAACAGAAAGGTAGATTCATTCAACTCCAAAATAAACATATGTTTAGGAAGCAACTTGCTTCAAGTTGTCTCCATATGATTAGGGATCAACTTATTCAATTTGGAAGCAACTTGCTTAAAGTTGTTTCCATATGTTTAGGAAGCAACTTGCTTCAAGTTGTCTCCATATGATTAGGAAGCAACTTATTCAATTTGGAAGCAACTTGCTTAAAGTTGTTTCCATATGTTTAGGAAGCAACTTGCTTCAGGTTGTCTCCATACGTGGAAGCAACTTCCTTAAAGTTGTCTCATCTCCTTGTATTCAGTGTACTATGTTTTTAATGAATTTTTTCCTTTAATCCAAATTGCAGGCAAGTAGCATATGCTGCACAAGAGAATGAGGGTGAAAACAAAAAATCAGATGAAATGGCTGTTGTTCAACACACTCCAACATGTGGGCAAAACCAATACTTTGAAGGTCCAACTTTTGATTTGCATTTGGATTCTCCGGCAGCACAAGTCCCATCTTCTCAGATAATTGAACCAAAAGCAGACAAATATAGTGACTTATCAGAAACTGAAGAGAAAGCTGATGTTGGTTCTATTATTAAAAGAGTCAAGAACGATCCAAGGGAGAGGAAGAGGAAAAAATTAGGAGATGAATTCACTGGAACAGGTTTACACCGAAAAAAAAACAAGAAACAACAGGACAGTGCAGTTATCGACTTGGAAGCAATCGAGTACATCGATCCAACACCTCCTCAATCAAAACCACTCAAGCCTGCAGAAAGTCTTAAGCTTTGGGAAGATTGCAGCGAAGATCAACAAAAAATACTCCAAGAATTCTGCGAGGATGCCACAGAAGGGTAAAAAAACACTAAGCCTTTATATACTGCTAGTTTTATTGACTTTGGGTATTATTTCCCGCAGTTCCTTCAATTTTGCAATATTGATGTTTGATGCTAGTAATGCAATATCACATGATGTTTACTGTGTTGTTGGATTATGCAGGCAAACGGCTTGTTAGTCGAATAATGAATATCACATTGAAGCAGCACATCCAAAATCTATTGGATGATCTCTATATCGATAGTGACATCGTAGAATTCTACACCAGTATTCTGAAATCGAAGATGGAAAACGTTTTTGCCGATAATCCATACAACAAGCATGTAATACTAAATACCAATCTTTTGGTAAGTCACTTTTTTATCTGATAAATTACACACTAGTTAGTATTAACAGATTGCATGTTATTTTGACTTGTAAAAGCTTTTTTGCAGAAACGTTAAAATATCTGATAAATGTATGTATCTTTTTTTAAAAAAACTTTTTCAATGATGCAGAGATACGTGCAAATATACATGGACAATGGAGACGAGAATGCAATAGAAACAAGTTATGTAGCAGATTATGTGAGGGCTAATTACAAGTTGGATGCCAAGAACAAAATGCTGATGTTTCCACTGTGCATGAACTCCCCACGGGTGTTCTTTGGTATTACATGAAGGAGTGGAAGATATGCAACTCTATGAAACAAAGTCCATTGTTGTCATTTCGGCCGCATACACTTACAAAGCCACCGAGCAAAGTTCTAAATGAGATTGGACATCGAGACAAAGGTGGTAATGAAATTGTTCACACATTGAAGGTTCCTAAAGTGCTTCAACAAGAAGAACACCCCCGATTGTGCAAGTATCTATTTGTGTTTTTATGAAGATGTTGGTGAAATACCAAGAATTCGTGATTCTGGCAGGAGGAAAAAAGAATCAATATATTGGCCACTTTAACAAAAAAAGGATCAAGATGGCGTTCCGTATACTGGCAACAACTGATGAATGGAAGAAGCCGGAAGGCACAAATTCAAGTCAGATTGTGATATATTCCCAGTAATACTAAATGACAGAGACAACTTGTTAGTATTACCGGAATTATCTCGATTGAACTACATTTGTTAGTATTATCTAATTTGTTAGTATTATCTAGTATTTTTTCGATTGAACTACAGATTACTATTGGTTGTTAACATTATGTTGGTATTATCTAATTTGTTAGTATTATCTAGTAAATATTGTCTAATTAAAGTTTGAATGGTTTGATTATTTCCCTTGATTATTTTCAGTGTTGCAATGTTTCTATATGCTTGCAGGTTTACCTATGCAAAACTGCAAGCATATAGAACAAGTTATCTCCATAAAATGGAAGCAACTTGCAGAAGTTGTTCCCAGAAATGGAAGCAACTAGAACAAGTTGTCTCCTTAAAATGGAAGCAACTTGCAGAATCTGAGAAAATAACCAACAAAACAAATAAATATCACAGACCAGAAAAATCATTTGTAAACTCTTCCGTTCTTGATTATTTTCGGTGTTGCAATGTTTCTATATGGTTACGAGGTTTGCATAGGTAAAAATACGAGAGAGACAACTTGCGAAGTTGTTCCCGAGAATGGAAGAAACTAATAACAAGTTGTCTCCATAAAGTGGAAGCAACATGTAGAATCTGTGGGCATAACCAACAAAGCAAAAAAATATTACAGACCAAAATCATTTCATAACAACTGAAAAAGTTCATATAAGCATGAATCACAAAATTTCAAGTAAGCACATGAAAAGAAACTAGCAAAAAGATGTCTCCATATGTGGAAGCAACTTGCACAAGTTGTTAGAACATGGAAGCAAGTACCAACAGATTGTCTCCATAAAAGGAAGCAACTAGTAAAAGTTGCCTTCAACTAGAACAACTTGCCTTCAAATCAGTAACCATAACCAACAAAATTTCCATGAAAAAAATAAAAAATTACAGACTCGCAACAAACTAAAGAACAATAACTGATTTCATAACAAATGCAGGATAAAAGTTGTACCAGTATCGATTAAAGACAAACCAAGTTCACATAAACATGAATCACAAAGTTCAGTAAAAGCATGAAAGAAAAGGTTCAGAAAAACATAAAACAAACTGAAACAAATGCAGTTGAGAGATTTCATAGGAACATCATCCTGTAGAACCTTCCAATCCTAGACTGATTCTTGAATACTGGTGGGCGAGGGGCCAATGGAGCACTACGGCATGTTCTACGATTATGGTATACAAGCATTCCACAACGACCACACCTTCTCTTCTTGCGTATTTTCTCACGGTAAGCTGCGTTTACGAAACGAGTTTGGCCTTCCAACTTGTGGTCCAACAGGGGAGGCATGACGTATTTGGTACGAGAAATCTCATCGGGTTTGTCACCATCGGGGATGGGATAGATAGGTTTTGAGTACAAACCTCTCGTAGCATTCGTGGTGTAGTAAGGTGAGATGTGCTTGTACACCTCCTCCTCGCCAATCTGCACCATAGCTTTCACCGAATGACCTGCGAGGAAGCTGTGTTTTTGCCACCAAAGTGACAAGTGCAGTGCGAGTCCAAGTCAACAAGTATGCTTCGTGAGTACTAGTTATTATCTCAAATACCTTTTCACTAGCTCTACGCACCTTGTATCTACGACAGTCAGTTATCCTCTTGTCTAACCGTGCTTGCATCTTAGGGGTAAGTCTTGTAGTCCAGCTGCTAGCTTCAACCTTCCTCTTCCACATTGTCTCCATTGTCCGAGCACGAATACATTCAATCAACTCGATGGCTTTCAGTCGCTTTTTCGTGCCTAATCAAGCTGTTAAAGCTTTCAACTATATTGGATGTTAGTTCTCCATACCTTTCCCCAGGAAACTCATGAGCAGCCCAATTCTTCAGTGGGATCTTGTTCATCCACTCAATAACAGAGAACATCTTCAGATTGACCATGCTTGAAACTGCCTTCAGAAATTTCTCCTTGGTGACAAACTTGTAGCATTGCTCAAACAACTTAATAGCAGTCTGTCTACTCTTGCCTTTGACAACTAGAATATTGCCTTTCATATGGTACGAGCAATACGAGTGAAAAGCATTCGGAAAGATTTCAGGAACAGTGTTCAAAAGTCCAGTTCCACGATCAGATATAATGGTCAATGGACGATCAGCATCGACAATTCCCTTCAAATATTCCAGAAACCAACGCCAATTATCACTATTTTCGCAGAAACAATCCCAAAGGCAATGGAAATATCTCGTAAAATAAAAAAATAAAAAAAAATTTAACACAAAAAATGAGTAGAATGTTTGAATTACACAAGTGGAAGAAACCACGACAAGTTGTCTCCAAAAGAATGGAATCAACTAGAAAAGGTTGTCTCCAGAATATGGAAGCAACTGGAACAAGTTGCCTCCAAAAAAATAAAAGCCAAACTACAAGAATGATAACAACTAGCACAAGTTGGTTCTATTTTTTGGAGGCAACTTGTGCTAGTTGTTTTCATTCTTGTTGAGGTTGTTCACAAGTTGTCGAGTTTGTTCACAAAAATCTAAACCTAAAAGGTTTGTTGAGGTTGTGCAATTACATACAATTGGCTACAAAACTTTTCTACCCAAAAGGTTTGTCATAAAAACAACACAAAAATAAAAATAAAATAGTAAAGAAGATGCATAATACCTTGGTTTCCAGTTTTCCCACAAGCTACCATAAGACCACCCCTGAACTTTCCAGTAAGAAATGTAGCATCTATTATCAGCATAGGACGGCAATACTTGTTGAACCCTGTGATGCAAGCTTCGAAAGAAATGAAAAACCTCTCAAACTGCCGGTTTTCAGCATTAAACTCAAAGTTGATGACGCTTCCAGGATTATAACGTTTGACTGCTTCTTCATACCACAAGAAATCAGAATACGACTTGATATCATCTCCCCAAATACATTCTTTGCAAAATTTCAGTCCACGATATGCTTGATGGTAGGTGAGGTCAACTTGATACTCCCTGAAAAACAAATCTTGAATGTCCGCGGCTGTTTTCTGCTTACCTGAAACTCTAATATCGTCTTTTATAATGTTCTTTATAAAAGTCTTCGTCATTCGAAGCTTTGAAGGATCAGAGCAAGCCAAACCACAAGAATGCTCCGATATAAAAGTCTTGCACTTAAAAGCATGGCCGCCTTTGAATGCCAAAGAAGAGTGGAACCTCCACTTACATCCTTTTTCTTCTTTGAAAAGGCAATGAACTGTATAACGCTTCCGATCAGTCTTCTCAGGCTTGACTTTGTACCCACTCTCCACTTGATACTTCAACAAGACATCGACAACTTCATCTTTCCCTCCCTCAAACATCTGACCAACACCCAGTAAGAATTCCAGCCCAAGCATCACATTTTTTGGTTCTCTTGTGGATAATTGATTCATTGAAACATCATCAGTCGTGTCTTCAACAAAAGCCAAACCTTCAGTTGAAACACAACTTGAAGAAGCTGAAAAACAAGCAACACATGAAGAAGAAGAATAAGAAGAAGAAGAAGAAGTTTCGAATTGAACACTGAGCTTCAAAACTTGTATTCCCTTAGCTTGGCAGTATATAACAAGAAAATTCAAATCTAAATCAGACCGAACGATTTGAAGTACACCATTAACATCAGAAAGAATCACATAAGGGACTTGAGAAAGAATACTCCAAGAATGCAACACAAGACTTTGCATCTCCTTGAAGGTAGTTGATTCATAGATAACATGAGAGATACTTAAGTTGCAAAAGTTGATCTCTGCGACAACCATATTTACCTTGCAAAGAGAAGAAAATCAGTAAATTGCAAAGGATAATAAGATACAAGTTGAACGCAACAAACCAAAGTTGTTTCCAAAACTAGAAGCAACTACCACAGGTTGTTTATAGAAAGTATTGAAAGCAACAAACCAAAGTTGTTTCCAAAACCAGAAGCAACTACCACAGGTTGTTTATAGAAAGTATTGAAAGCAACCAACCCAAGTTGTTTCCATAACTAGAAGCAACTACCACAGGTTGTTTATAGAAAGTATTGAAAGCAACCAACCCAAGTTGTTTCCACAACTAGAAGCAACTACCACAAGTTGTTTTCATAATTGGAAAAAACTTGGACAATTTGTCCTGAGATTCTATATAAATGAAAGAAACAAACCAAAGTTGTTTCCAAAACTACAACCAACTACAACAGGTTGTTTTCAGGATTGAAAGCAACTTGGACAAGTTGTCCTGAGATTCAATATGTGTTTGCAGTACATTGACATTCAAATGTAACCTACATCATGTCCTGAGATTGCTTTTTTGGTGGTACTACTCAGTCCTAGCAATAAACGGATTGACAAGCTACATTGCTTGTATTCACTAACATAAGGCAATCAGGTTGAACTACTACATTGTTGGGCATGTCCTGAGATACAATATGTGATTCAAAGCATGTCATGTAGCTTAAACTCGTCATGACGCAAATCACTCCTGGTTGCGCCCTCGTGAGAAGTATATTCATGGCGAGCATAGTGGAAAAGATAAAACATACACATCAAAAACTCGAATTGTTGTATTCAGAATGAGTTCAACAACTACATTGTTGTATCAAAAAAAACAAAAACCACCAACAATACATATGAAAAACACAATAATCAAACTATATTGTTGTAATTCTACTGTGTAACAATGAAATTACAACAATAATCAAACTGTATTGTTGCTCTAATCTTCAAGGCATAATATTACGGAAGAAATACAATCTGCTAAAAAATCAACTACATTGTTGAATCAAACAAATTGTACATTACATTATTCAGATAAAAAAGTAAACAATATGTTAAAACAAATCAAAGATTATAGCTAAAAGGTAAATCTAACCTGTTAACGAGATTGAATTTTAAGTAAATCAAGCTTCGTAGAATATCTGCAATCGATGATTCAATCAAAATCAATTAACGATTCAAGCTTCGTAAAAGTGAATGAGAAGAAATCAAGCTTCGTAGTATGTCTGCAATCGATGATTCAATCAAAATCCAGTAACGAATCAAGCTTCACTGAAGTAGATCTTCAAATTCAATGAATCTCGCTGATTCAAAACTGAAGTAGATCTTCGTAACAGTGCAAAAACTTCTGATTAAGTTGAATTGAAAAAACGAACTCGCTGAAAAACGATTTCAAACTCAGTTGAAGATTCAATGAAGAATCTCGTTGATGTTGATCTGAAACTGCATCAAATATATCAATTCAAGAAGAAATCAATGGAGAATCCTATTCTTGAACGGAGATTAAACAAAAACCTAACTCTGAATTAACTAAACTCGAAACTGCATGTCTGAATTTCTCTCTCTCACTGATCTGAGCTCTGAATTTCTCTCACAGCTCTGAATTTTGAAGTGAATTTTGTTTTTTTCTCTCTCTAAAACGAATAACTGAAACTGAAATATATATTCGGACATATTAAATAAAGTGGAGGTTAAAAATGGGCTTTAACTTGTTAAAGGATATTCAGCCCTTTGCATTACTGCCCCTGAAGGGTGTTGGTGAAAAGCCCATGGATAGTAGGGGCATATTTAACATTCCCACTTTTATTAATTGATGTCTCATTAATTTCTCATGATAAATGATTTATTAATTTTACATCATAAATATCCCTTAATTAATATTAATACATATCTCCATCAATAAATAATAATTTTGACAAAAATTATTTCAATAGATATTAGTGGTGGCGGTGGTAGTAGAGGAAGAAGTAAGTGGTGGAAGCGGTGGAAGGTGTTACTAAGTGGTGGAGGCGGTAACATTAGTTTTGGTGGAAGAAATAGTGGCGCTGGATGGTTTTAATGGCGGTGGTATTGGTTTTTTCTTTTTGAATCAAAAATAATAAATTTTTTTACATGACGGGTAACATTGTATTGTGAAAAGTATAGTTGGTTGTTTTTGACACGATCAAAAAAGGCGGATAACAAATACTTTTGGGATGATACCTAATCATATAAGACAAAATGGTTATTTTTGGTACCACTGCTATCTTTGGTAACCGTTCGTACGTATGATTTTCAGTATTAACAAAAAACATATAGTTGAATAAATTAATTGACGACCTAAGTTTGTTAAATCTAAACTTTATACATGACGTGTGGGATCAAAAGTTATAAGTGTGCCCAATATTCTACGAGGGATGGAAAATGGTGGCGGTGGAGAAAGAAGTGATATCCGGTGGTTTGTGGTACTTGGCCGATTTTGATGAGTAGTAATTGACTATGTTAATTATGTCTTTGCTACAAAAGGATAACACTATAAATTAGAAATGTGGTTGATCGTCTTAATGCTAATATAAAATCGGTTAAAATACATGAAAATTAAGAATAAGAAAAAAACATTTGGATGTCACGTTATATAATAAATAACACTAAAAACTACATATTTAGTATCAAGGTTTCTCCGTCCAATAGATAAATCTAAGGTTGTATTGAGATCCCAAGCAAGAGGGCGAGTTGGTCTTGGATTTCTGAATGATAATGAATATAATGAAACGCTCCCTCTCGGTTTCTCCAATGAAAACCGAAACCTTCTAAAAAAAAATAATCAATCGAACAACACTTAGATGGAACGCATCACCACCGGTGTAAACTTCTCTGAATTGCTACATATCCAGTGAAATATCTACAGATTAATCTGGTGATTTCGTCCTGCCGTAGTTTTTAACGAGGCATGCAATTAAATCTCTAATAGTGATTTTAAAGGTATTTAATAATTACAAAATTCTCTTATAAGTTTTGTTTATGCAAGTATTGATTTAACTTGGGTTCTTTTACATTTTTGTATTAAGTTGATGACTTTTTAATTTGAATACATGTTTGGTTAACAAACTTTGATACATATAGGGTATTTTCTTTGTAGAACTGATGTTAGTCTCTCATTTTTCCCGTTAGCACTTTGTTTCGATCCCGTATTTGTAGACATTATTTGACTAATGTTGGGGTATTTGTTTAATGTCAAGGCTCATTAAACCCAATGTGTGTTGTATACATTGAAGGAGACAGAAGTTTGTGTCGGCTCTACCTTGAAACTAATAATTTTTATTCGGAAGGTTAGTTGAATTTATGTAGATACAAATATCAATATGACTATGCTCTTTAAAACTCCAAATTACTTGAGTAACACTAGATGTGAGAACGTCATTCATGCACTACTTAGCATAGTTGGTGTGAAATCTTTTTATCCACGAATTTCTTCAATTTTATGTTATCAATATGATTGAGAAAGAATCTTACACATGTTTTTATTTACTATTATAAGTTTATTTTTTTAACTGACATGTGTATATCTCAGCCTTCCAATAGCCAAGGGTTCTTCATTTTTATAACTCTCACATTTGCAAAAAATAAATAAATAGTGTTTATCTATAGTAGGGAAAATATTATGGGTTTTTGCTTCACTCCTTAGAGCATTAGTTATCAATAATTTCGGAACAAATTCTTTTTGAAGTTTGAAATTATGGTATGATGGAACAATAAATGGGGAAAATTTTATTTACTGTATTTTTTATTTTATTTTCATGTTGGCACAACATTATTACTCCGTCCAGATAATAAATTGGAATAACATGCTTAAGTAAAAAATAAAAAGATCAGGTAACCCATTTTGTTTCCCAAAACCTATTTGAATATCAAAATAATTACTCACGAATAAAATGAAGCAAGAGGAATGTGAACAATATCGTATTAGAGACAAAACATCCCGTGCCGTTACGGCACGGGTTAAGATCTAGTAATGTATAAAATACAAGAGATTAGGCCTCTATTTATATAGATAGAAGAAACCCTAATGTTAGACACAGGGACATCTTAGTAAATAAACAATGGTTTATAACACTCCCCACGATGACACTGTGTCTAAGCTAATTACAGATGTATCAGGAAAACTCAAAAGAGAAAAAACTGAAATTGTAAAAGCATGTAAAGACTAGAAACAGTGTTGGACACGCAAATGTTGCCTCGTTAAAACCTTGACAAGGAAAATCCAGTGGGACAAAACCTTGACGACGGAAAAAGAGTACAACGCGACAAAGTCCAGTAAATGCACCTTAATTTGGTACCCTTGATAAATACTTCAGTCAAATCTTGGCTTGCAAATCTTTGAATCGAGACTTCCAAATTTCGATGAACGTTTCTTGAATGCAGATGATTGTTTTGCTTCCATGAAGATATCAGATAGTTGATGAAGTCTTCTTTTGTGTTGCACAAGCAGTATTGTCTTCGATTAATACTTTTGCAGAGTCTAAATTCTTCTTCAACATATTGAGAACTTGTGTCATGGATTGCTAGCTTCCAGAGATGATTTGCAGAAGTGCCAAGATGTAGATAAATTACCATAAGTGAACAAAACTATATTTGTGGTCATACCGTATAGACATCCAAATTCGTGAGGGCTTGTTATGTTGACTTGGTAAAGCAAAATGACCTAGTTAATGGTGAGAATCCACCAAATAGCCTAAATTGATACTACCCCCCTTGGATGACCACCATGTTGAATTAAATTGCCTCACTAAAACCTTTCCAGAAAAACCCATTGGGAAAAATATCTGGACCAAGGAAAAAAAGAACAATATCAACATTTTGAATAAACATTCATCGTCTGTGAGATGTTGCCTCGTTAAAACCTTGTCAGGAAAACCACATGGGACAAAACCTGAAATGAAGGGAAAAGAGTACAACTTTTGACGATTTATGGATGCTAACTCAACTATATGAGTATTACAGAAAACAAGCATCAAATTAATAATTCTAGTCTATCTGAAAGACGAGTTTATGCTAGCATAATTCTAACTGCAGATTTAATAAAGAAAAGAAAATAGAACTTATGCTCCAAAAGCGTGGATTTTGGTGTTTTTAAGGACTCCTCAAAAGACCTATAAAGTTGATATCATCAATCAACTAATCCGGATTTTTGGTTTTGTACAAATTTTTTAAAAACACATAAAGGATTGTTCAACTTGACATAATCAAATCAGGTGGCTGCCTAAATATGTTCCCAACCACATTTCTTGTGTAAATGCAATACGAGTCCTTCAAGGACTACAAAAAGAAATATACATGGAGAACAACGTATTATTGAACCAATCCTAGGGAAAACAACCCCCAATCGCTCTTAAAACGATTTAATTCTCTTAATATGCAATATGACCAACACCAATCTGTAACTTTCAGGCTTGGCAATTTTAAGGTGTCGAGTCTAGCTAGGATCCTTATATTGCATCAATTGAGAATTTAAAATAATCCAATCTAATTTGGAATGTATGCCAAACAATCACATATGTCGATATTCCTCTGCAGAGGGGGTTCAAAACCACCAACATTTATTTCAGTAGCTACTTTAAATGAATATTCAACAACATATTAACTAATTACGATCCCACATAATTCTCAAGCGTATGCATATCTTGAAGAAAAAATAATAATCATAGAATTGCTGGTACTAGCGCTCGCAGGCATTATAATCTCCTCATCTTCCATTGAGGAGATATGAACTATGAGAATGTGGATCTTTTTGATAGGCTCTGTTGGAGCACTCTGTAGCCTCTTATAAAATGCTACATTTATTGTAGATGTGACCGGATTTGCCTTCCAAAAGGCATAAGCTTATTAAAAGCATAATCAAATATTTCCGCACCTTATTTGAGATGGCAGTCTTTTTCGATTTGATCATGATGGGAGGGATATATAACTTTTTAAGTTAATGGACACCAACTTATAGTGGTGTATAGTCTCCCCATGATTACGACGAAAATATTTTCATCTCATATGCGAAAACAAGTTTCGTAAAGTATTATCCAATTTACTCAAGGACATATACTCATAATAATTTCTGGACGATTGATATTGACTTCAAGAGCCATAAAAAAAAATTGTCCAAAAATAAAATAGTATTGCAGTCTACTTGACATACAAAATTGAACATCAACCATGGATTTTATTTGTTATAGAAAAAAGCATACAAAATATGCAACCAAAACTCCAAATCTCCAATGACCTATAAGGCCGACGAGATATCCATTCACCTAAGAATGAAATTATGGACACTTTATTTAATCAAAATAAATTAACTTTAAGATCAATATAGTCATTACAAAGACTAATGAGATAGGTTAACAAGCCGGGTGCGCACCCATTGATCTTGAGTGTCCAATTATATTCTAATTCCAATTGGTACAATCCAAAAATTTGGAGATAATTTCCACGAGGAAAATTAAAATTGCAAAATATCCAACAAGAACGCAGCAATTCCTCTTTTTATTGGTATTTGCAACTATCAATACCATAATAACGATATCCAGTCTTTGTAGTACTGATAGAATACCAATTCCAATTGGTTTATATGTTTCTTTTGGAGAAAATAAAGAAATCGTAGTCTTTTTTCTATGTAGAGAAAGAAAAATAGTTTTTGGTTGATGTAGATTTCTCTGGAGGAATAGAAATCAAAATTGACTAAAACTACTTAGAATGCCAATTTTACATCTCATTATAGAGAATTTATGGATAAAACTAATACCGATTGGTAAAACGATATACCAAAATCGTATCGACGACCGGAAAAAAATTATTCCGTTTGCTATGGAGAATCCATTGTGTGGTAAAAAAATGGTTTCTGTAAAGAATAGAAACCAAATACGAATGACATGATCATTGTCCAATGGACAAAGATACCAATATTATTTGGCCGGAGGTTTTTCAACCATGCACGTGATTTGATACCTTAAAAGTGATTAGATTACGTTAACACCAATTTTTTGTGATTACAGTTTCATTAAAGGAATAGAAACCGTAAACCATCTTTCGATGGGTTTTTTTTTTTTGTTTTTCTCTCTACTAACAGAATTAGAGAAGAAGGGAGAATCAGACTGATTACCCACGCCCCAAAAATATACAATGTATATGTTTTAGGGTTAACCAATGGATTTAAAAACAATAAATATATATATATGTGTAAGAATCAAGATACACCATTAAAAAAAATTCATTAGTTAAATCATTCATAATGCTTTGTCCGATTGTCACCCGTTGATACGTATTGATCTCTATACCTTGGTGACTATTATTATAGAGGCGGAATTCAAAATAATGATAGACGAAACTAGAAAACAGAACACACTGTAAACCAGATTCGAAGAAATATATCTTCTCTAGATTATGAAAAAGAAAACAATTACAATTCTCTCTTTGTTACGCTCACAATCTCTCTAAAACAGTGGATAAACCTTAAACTATTTGCTAAGCTTGCTTTTGCAATAATCAATTGCCTCACAAACTTCTCTCTAGGTGATTTGCCTCGCAAACCTCCTTTTTTGGTCTAGGTGTGTCTGTATCACAAACCACACTCTAGATGTCTTAGCTATGAGCTAAACATCTCTATTTATAGCTTTAACGGTTTCCCAAAACCTTCTAGGAATCTATTTCCTTATTTAGGAATAATTCCGTTTCTAGGTATATTACCTTGTCTAGGAATATTCCTTATCTAGGAATAATTCCTTTTCTAAGTATTTATTTCCTTATCTAGAAATATTACCTTGTCTAGGAAACATTCTTTTTCTAGGTATATTACCTTGTCTTGGAATATTTCCTTATCTAAGAATACTGCCTAAAAATCAGTATTCTTTCCCAAAATTACAATTCTATCCTCAATCCGTTTTTTATGATCACTAGTTCCCGGGGAGATGAAGATACACATGTATCATGCGCCCCTACTTAAGAACTTGAACTCCTGTGAAAGTTAGATTTGGAGGTTAGGGAACTCGAGGGTTCCTTTCACCTTACTGAACCATCTCTCCTTGCTGGAAACTTGACCTCGACATCTAATTTGAAAAGCGTCCATATCTCTTCGTTTTGTCTTAGTCACTCTTCGTTCCATGATGCAATCTTCTTTGAGCGGTTCTTCTTCTTCTTCTTCTTCGAAAACACCAGATGGAGACGTAGTCTTTTTCTTCGCCTTCCGCTTGGGTGTATGAGAATGAATACCTTCAGTCGATTCCTTAAGGGTAACTTGAACCGACTGCGTGTTTATTTGTAGCTCAGCCACCTTTTCTTCCATAGTTTGTGGTTCGCTATGCTTAGGATCATCAACTGACTTTCCCATCTTTGATTCCCTTGTTCTCCTAACGTCTTCTATCTTCTCGAGCACCTTACCAAGTTTTACGTAGAGAGACCTAGTAAAAACCATAAACCACAGGAATCTTCCCTAAAAGAACGAACTTTGCTCTGATACCAACTTGATACGTATTGATCTCTGTACCTTGGTGACTATTATTATAGAGGCGGAATTCAGAATAATAATAGACGAGAAACTTAGAAAACGGAACACAAGTAATAATTCGAAGAAAATATCTTCTCTTATATTATGAACAAGAAAACGATTACGATTCTCTCTTTGTTACGCTCACAATCTTCTCTAAACAGTGGATTAACCTTACACTGTTTGCTAAGCTTGCACAAGTATTGTCGTAAGCTTTCTCTAGGTTTTCTGTGCCTAGTATCTGTAGGTGCGTCAATAAAAAGAACACACTAACTAGATGTGTTTAGTTATGAGCTAAACATCCCTATTTATAAGATTCGTTTGGTTTTCCAAACCTCTTAGGAATCTATTTCCTTTTGTAGGACTAATTCTTTTTCTAGGTATATTACCTAAACTAAGAATACTGCTCAAAACAATACTCCTTCCTAAACTAGGAATTTATCCTAAACAATGAATCCTTCCTAATGTAGCATTTTATCCTCAATTCGTCTTGAGGATCACTAGTTCCCATGTAAAGGAAGATACACATGTATCATGCGCCCCCCCTTAAGAACTTGAACTCCTGTGAAAGTTATATTTGTAGGTTAGGGAACTCGTGAGTTCCTTTCACCATGTTGAACCATCTATCCTTGCCGGGAACTTGACCTTGACATCTACTTAGGAAAGTCTCATTCTCTTCCTGGCGTGTCTCTGTCGCTCTTCGCTCCATAATGCAATCTTCTTCGAGTGATTCTTCTCTATCTAACCACAAGTCTTCCACATGTGGCAAGATCATCTTGTCATCTCCATCATCATCTAGTAATGGTGATTCAAACATACTTAACCTTCTTAGGTCTTCTTGTTGTTGTTTGGTAATGTATTCCAAACCAACTCTACTCGACTTCTCGTCAAGAGAAAGGATCACAAGGAGAATGAACTTTGTACTAGCATTCACCAACCGTTTAGCCTGAGTGGCTGTAATCAAACTTGCTCCCTCAAGAGGAGAGTCAATAGCTCGTATTACAAAAGCTTTCCCATCTTTGGTAAAGGTATACTTCTGCTCCCTCCTATGTAAAACCGCATCTCGATCCCACAAGTAAGGACTTCCAAGTACAACTTGACAAACATCCAATGGAACCACGTCGCATGTAACCTCGTCAATGTATGACTCATCAAAAGCAAACTTGAACGTGCACTGTTCGCAACCCAGTAGCCCACCTTCCTTTTGAAGCCACCCTAAAGGATAGGGTTTCGGATGTTTGAAAGTTTTCAAACCCAACTTCTGTACCAAAGAATGTGAAAGTAAATTCTTCTGACTTCCCGGGTCAATAACAGCATCTATTAGTGTTGTCTTAACCTGCATCTTAACCGTGAAGAGTCATTCCCTAGGATCGTCTTCCGTAAGTTCTTCTACGCCTCCTTCCATTAGAGAGAGCTTTTGATTAGGTTCTGTTAGTCCTTGGACTTCTTTTGGAACTTGTGCGACTAGTGTTGCCATCATGGCTTCTTTCTTCTGCAACCCTTTTGGTTTTAGATTAGGATACTTCATCCAACACTTGTCAACAACATGCCCTGTTTGTTTGCAATGAGTGCAAATCAACCCTTCTTTGTCTTTAGACTTCCTATCTTCTTTGCTCCTTTCATCTCCTTTAGTGACGAAACTTGCAGACTTTCCCTTGACGTTTTCCTCAACATCAGTTGTCTTCTGCCTGCCTTCGATGGCATTAGCTTTTATGCTTGCTTCGGAGATAGTATCCACCGAAAACATCTTCAACTCCTTCCGTATATACTCATGGAACCCGGAAATATATTTCATGTAGATAACATAATCCCCCAAGTCTAAGTCCAAGATCATAGCTTGATTCTGAAATTCCAAAGTATATTCTTGTACGGTTTGGTTGTAAGTCTGCTTCAAGTTGTACCACTTGAACCATCTCTCCTCAAGGTAGCCAACCGGATAAAATTTTTTCCTTACAACTGCCTTGAATCTTTTCCACGACAATACTCCTTTACCTAGGTTTTGTCTTTGATAAGCTTTTCACCAGGTTAGAGCATGCTTTTGTAGCTTCAATGCCGCGAAAGCTATCTTTTCCTTTGAACCATATTCAAAGAAAGAGAAATACGTCTCTAGACGTTCAATCCAATCATCTAATTTTTCTACATCGACACTCCCATCGTAAAGTGGAATATCAACACGAAAATCAATTTTCAGATTCTTACCATGAGGTTTAGTCGATGCAGGACTTTTAAGAAACTCTTTCTCCTTTTCTTCATCCTCATCTTCTTCCTCTTCTTCTTCTTCTTCTTCTGAATCGTCTTCTTCAGAATCATCTTTTTCCGAAGCTTCAGGTGAAGGTGTAACCTTTTTCTTCGTCTTCTTCTTAGGTGTATGATAACGAATACATTCACTCAATTCCTGAAGGGTAACTTGAATAGACTTCATGTCTGTCTGCAGCGTAGCCACCTTTTCTTCCATAGTTTGTGGTTCGCCTTCCTTAGGATCACCATCTGACTTTGTCATCCTTGATCCCCTTGTTTCCTTAACGTCTTCTAACTTCTCGAGTACCTCACCAAGCTTTATGTAGAGAGATCTAGTGAAAACCATAAACCACAGGAATCTTCCCTAAAATAAACGAACCTTACTCTGATACCAACTTGATACGTATTGATCTCTATAACTTGGTGACTTTTATTATAGAGGTGGAATTCAAAATAATGATAGACGAAAACTAGAAAACAGAACACACTGTAAACCAGATTCGAAGAAATATATCTTCTCTAGATTATGAAAAAGAAAACAATTACAATTCTCTCTTTGTTACGCTCACAATCTCTCTAAACAGTGGATAAACCTTAAATTGTTTGCTAAGCTTGCTTTTGCAATAATCAATTGCCTCACAAACTTCTCTCTAGGTGATTTGCCTCGCAAACCTCCTTCTTTGGTCTAGGTGTGTCTGTATCACAAACCACACTCTAGATTTCTTAGCTATGAGCTAAACATCTCTATTTATAGCTTTAACGGTTTCCCAAAACCTTCTAGGAATCTATTTCCTTATCTAGGAATAATTCCTTTTCTAGGTATATTACCTTGTCTAGGAATAATTCCTTTTCTAAGTATTTATTTCCTTATCTAGAAATATTACCTTGTCTAGGAAACATTCTTTTTCTAGGTATATTACCTTGTCTTGGAATATTTCCTTATCTAAGAATACTGCCTAAAAATCAGTATTCTTTCCCAAAATTACAATTCTATCCTCAATCCGTTTTTTAGGATCACTAGTTCCCGGGGAGATGAAGATACACATGTATCACCCGTGGTGCTCATAGTGCTTTGATCGATTGAGATTTGTATAGGCGAACACCAATTCCAAAGCATGAAACCTCCAAGTATCCAATAGAGGTGAGTGGGTACATGCAAACCATGAACAGACTTCATGTTAGAACAAAACAAACCATATTTTCTTATGATTAAGTAAAACATCATAAACAACTATTAAACAAAATATTAGATCGGAAGGTTTTTAGTTTTATGCGGATGAGAAATAATAAAAAATCCAAACGCTTTTTCTCCTTCTCAAGAGATTAGAGGTGATTGTAGTGTACGGTGTATATCGTGCGATTAGCTTGTAGAGCAACGTGCGTGAAATTTAGAAATTTGGTACACAACCAAAAATCCAGATTAATTAGTTGATGCTTTCAACGTTATAGGCCTCTTGAGGAGTCTTTAAAAACACAAAAAATCCACGCTTTGGCAGCATAAATTCTATTACTTTTCTTTCTTAAATCTGTAGTTAGAATTATGCTAGCTTAAACTCGTCTTTGAGGTAGACTAGAGTTATGATTTTGATGCTCGTTTTCTGTAATACTCATATAGTTGAGTTAGCATCCATAAATCATCAAAAGCTGTACTCTTTTTCCTTCGTTTCAGGTTTTGTCCCACGTGGTTTTTCCTGACAAGGTTTTAACGAGGCAACATCTCACTGACGTTCAATTTTGTTTCAAAATGTTGATATTTGTGCTCCTTTTCCTTCATCCAATTTTTTCCCATTGGGTTTTTACTGGAAAGGTTTTAGTGAGGCAATTAATTCAACATGGTGGTCATCCAAGGGGGAGCTGTATGGATTTTGGTAATTTGGTGGACCAAATCAACATAACCATCTCCTATGAATTTGGATATCATTCCGATCCATATAAGGTATGATTGGTACTATAACTGCGTATTGGCACTTTGTTGAAGAAACTACATCAACTACTTTTGCAAATCATCTCCGATAAGCTAGCAATCCAAGAAGCAAGTCCTCGATGTATTTAAAGAAGCGTGAAGACTCGAGAACACTACCATTAGGAGACTTACACAAAAAAAGATTTCATCAGCTGGAAAATTTCTCACAAAAGCATTGCTATCTCCAGCATTCAAGATATTCGTTTATCGAAATTGGGAAATCTCAACTCGAAGATTTGCAAGCCAAGACTTCAATGGAGTACTTATCAGGGGAGTATCAAATTAGAAGGTATTTTACTGGACCATCATGTTGTACTCTTTTTCCTTCATCAAGGTTTTTCCCACTCAGTTTTCCTTGTCAATGTTTTAATGAGGCAACACATTCATGTTCAACTCTGTTCTAAGTTTTCTAACAATTGTACTCTTTTCCCTTAGATCAGGTTTTGTCCCTTTTGGATTTTCCTGACAAAGGTTTTAACGAGGCAATTGCTTACATACAGTGGTCATCTAGGGGGAGTGTTATAAACATAAGTTTATTAGGTAGATTCCCACTTTAGTGGGACCCCATTACTTGGGCACCAAGTATGTAAACTCTATAAATAGAGTCCCAAACCTTTGTAAACACACACACATTAATAATAAATCTCTCTCTCTTCTTCCCCTCTACTATGTGTCTTTTGTTTTTTGTCTTCTATATCATAAGAAATTCGTTTACAAAGGTTGGCATACTAGCACTAATGCACCATAACCCATCAGAACTCTGCAGTTAAGCGTGCTTGGGCGAGAGTAGTAATAAGATGGGTGACCTCTTGGGAAGTCCTCGTGTTGATAACGTCTTGTAAACTAGAAGATAGAGAAGGAGAGACAAAGTATAGGGGAAGAAGAGAGAGAGAGATTTCTTATTCATAATGTATAAAATACAAGAGATTAGGTCTCTATTTATATAGATAGAAGAAACCCTAATGTTAGACACAGGGACATCTTAGTAAATAAACAATGGTTTATAACACATTAATATATTTAAATATTGAAAAAATATAGACAAAGGTCACGGATAAAACAAAAGGCAAAAAGAAAATTAAAAAAATTAAGCGACAAATAATTTACCATGCAATATTTTATTTGGCCACTTCTATACTTAGATTAGAATGCGAAGAAGAATGAGCGTTCAACGGTAAATCCTTCCATAACCCTTACTCTTGTTGTTATAACAAAATTCTTAATCTACTTTTAGAAGATTCCAAAGAATTAAAAGAGGAAGTAAAATTTTGTTTGTCCATATGTTTTTTATTTTTTTTCCTGAGTATCATAAAATTTTATTCATAATAAAATAGAGATTACATGGACTTTAAGAACATCAAGATTAAAGATCGAAATATAATCAAAAGGTACTAACAAAGAGTAATTCGTGAAGAGAAGTAACGAACTACCAACAAGAGTAACAAGCAATCCGAAGATTGAAAGAATTGTTTTGGGATTATAATCCAATCATTTTGATAGGGTTTTTTCTTCTTGAAAAATGGTTTTTCTCATAAAAATATGAGAGCAATATGCACAAAGTCTTGAATCTTGATCACCACACTTTAACTTCCATCCGAAATCTCCATTGAGATCACAATGAAATTCCATGAGAGCGCATAGAGAATCTCCATAAAGGAGGAGACATAAACAAAAAGGACAAAACACCCACAAGAACACCATAAAAATACACTGGAAATTGAAACAAAAACTTGATCAAATCTAACTTAAACTACTAACTACCTAAGATAACAAGAAAAAGGAAAGAAACCTACTCAGATCTAGCCCAAAATGGACTAGATCTGAGCAGTAAGCTTTAATGGTGGTGAGAATCTTTTTAGGTTTTTAGAAGGAGCTAGAGAGGAGAGAGAAACTTGGAAGATAATGAGACTTGTCCGTATTGTTTTTAAACAAACACAAAGTATCATATTCCTAAATTTATTCCTTCGAATAGAAATTAGTAAAAGGAAAAACGCTTATTAAAATTTAAAGCTAGTTGTAGTTGTTTACCTTTTCGTGTGCACAAAAAATTAGTTTTGTATTATACGTACAATTAATTTTATTCCAATTCAATACTCGATGCTCATTTATACAACTTGGTTAAGAGGTGTAATGTGTGTCGTACCAGTATATTTATGATACTACATAGCATGTTATTTGGATACATCGCGATGTAACACATGATCTTGCACCACATAAAATGATATAAGAAGCTTCGTGTACCACATAATATGCTACGTTGTGAGGCGTCAATCATATCGTCATATTGGGCACAACATGATATGCGATAAACGATCGATATGACTACTAGCACACGACACAAAAAAATATGATACAAAAAAAAACACATGATAAGGAAAATTTCTATGTAAATGTACAAAAACTGAAATTTGCTAATCCGGATGAATGGGTAAACTCGTTTATACACCATGGAAAAAATTCAAAACAGACATAAGATTTGACGTGTTCGGGAACTCTGTACCCTAGAAATAAAATTTGTTGCGTGACCAAACTTGGGTCAACGACTAATTAACCAGTTGCTCTATTCCCAAACCCCCAGTTCAGGGTTTAGTCTCTCTATCAGATTTCTAAAAGGTTGTGACATGTAGGTTGGATATCATAAGAGCTTAACTGCCGACAAAATATTATAATACATCAGTATCTCAAATGGTAATAGAAAATTATGAAGCTGGTAATATGGTGTTGACAATATGCACATTTATGGGTTTGATATTCCAGAATTAGCTGAGTCAGCCATGATAAATCTGTCATTTACAACATAACCCTGCTTATTATCATACCCAACAGATGGAGGTTCTTCATCATCTTCATCAAATTTACCAAAAATAGAATTGGGTGGCAAATTATAACCTCCCCAGGGAATCCTACGACGATCCCAATAATTTCACAAGCCCTCAATTGTATTTATCCATATTACAGTGTAAATTGTCATTGAAGATGATGAAGGTTCAACTGAACTATTCATGACATGTAAATCGAAAAATGCAGGCTTGACACTTGAAAACGGTTAACAAATGAGGGGGGGGGGGGGATCCATGACGTTTGGATTAGTTCAAGTTTGAACTTTGAACACTCTTGTTGGTGCAAATCTAGGTGATGTAAGTCGCGGTGATTCATGGCATGGGAATGTACAAGACACACACAAATAATCAAACTGAAGTTCAGACTGCGCAAGAGACACAACATCATGTATTTTAACCAGAGACAAGACCGTATGAAGCATCTTAAATTCAGCTCTGGAACCATAATGATTTTTGTCGTCCTGCAGCACCACAACCTTCTATTTCTATTTACAACCTCACTCTATTTTTTTTTTAAACATTCTTCTTTTACTTTTCAACCATACGAAGATATAACAAATTACTCAAATTTGTTAGCCGACAAAAATGTTAGGGATCTTGTCCGCTGCAACCAGGATGATGAACAACGGTAGAAGAATTGTAACTTTATATCTGCTGCAAATATCATTCTAGTTTTAGTTAATGAAAACTACTACTTTATTTTAAATTAAATTATAGATAGTCAAAATTAACCATCACATTTAAATAACCATTACATTACATCTAACTAGAACTAATTACTCAATATACATCTTCAATTAATGAGATTACGCGGTGGAGTAACATTCAACATAAAGGGACTGAATATGTTCAATACCTTAAAGATTTTGAAACAACCTTATTAACTGAAAGCTTTGATTTTCCATCTTTGTCAATCTTCTAGAATTTTTTGTTTCCAAATCAGTATAGTTTGACACGTCATTCTTAGTCGATTGATTTGTATGGTTAAAGCTACAAATCCGTATCTAATACTCCGTTGTACCCCAAATGCATCATGACGTCTCAGATTTCCGGTTTTAATGCAGTAGTTTTAATTTAGGCTCTGCTAGAAAATCACACTCGTTATGCTGCATCAAGCTGAGATTGTAATGCATAGTTTCTGCAAATATATTAATCTTTCTCTGGAGTGTACCTAGGATCACGAATTGTGGGTTGAGTCATTTTTCAGGAGGTTAATCAGAAGTGATTAGTGTGAGATTTAGATGTGGCGAAAATATACTTTGAAATTAGTGAAATGATAGATATTTATAGAGAACTCGAAGAGATCATTGGGTGTCAACGTTGAGCGACACAATCTTTGTCGCTCAGGGATAATATTGTTCGCACGATAGAACCTAATGTTCAGTTATAGTATACATGCACACCCTCCAATTTAGGGTTTTTGAAGGAAAATTAGCAAATTTTGGACTTGTTGATACAAATTTCCCTAACTTGTTAAGAAAGCAAGCATAAACAAGTCCTAGTCTTGCGATTTAGAGTCCTTTAGATTTGTTGGAAGCAACCAAGTCCTGCATAACTAGGGTTCTGTATATGTAAGGAGGCACCGGCTCTTGTTCATAGCATGTTGCATGTGGCTTTGCATTTCTCTGTTATGCAGCCCTCAACCTATTGTATTGGTATGCCATTTTTTTAATACAACCTTTTTCATTTGAGGAAAGGATAAATCATACTAACATTTTTTCATTTATATTTTTGCAAAAAATCTTTGTTGCGTATTTATGGACATCTTATTACGTCTGGGCTGACTAGCTTTTGTGGACACTATACAAATAAAATCTTTGATTATTTAATAAGAATCCTAATATTGGGGCTGTAGGGGATGGATTTTTGGGGCTTAATGGGTCATGAAATAGTAGTTTTTATAACCCCTTATCCTCCATTTTACATAATACCCAATATACCCTCGATTTGATTAGTGATAATTATGATGATTAACTAAACTAATCACGATTAGCAAATGGATTATACTAATTTAGTGATTAATTTCTTGAGAATCAAAACTTTTTTTTTCTTTTGTTTTTTATTTAGAAGAAGAAGAAGAAGGATGATTTTGATGAGCTTTTTTTGAAAATTTTGAAGAAAAACTGATGAAACCGTAAAACTGAAAATTCAAATTTACGGTTTGGATAACGAACCACGACCAAACCGTAAACAACATATCGGTTGGGTTCCTATAGTTTCCCAACCGTAATTTTGATATCAGTTTGGAAGCTGGTTTTTCGGCTGGGATTTAACAGGTTACGGCAGGACACTCTAGCCATTAGTTGCAATTCCCATAATTACGGATACTTACGGATGGTATACCCAGCCGTTACTTTGGTTGGTTTTGTAAATTTTGTTGTCGTATTCCATCAAATTTTTCACTTTCCATTCATCAATTCATAATATTACCATTACATGGCTAGGCCGCGTTACATCCAATAGTTAAATAAAACATGGAGTAATATAGTTAAATAGCAATATACTTAAATAGTCAAGCTTGGTTGTAAATAAAACATGGAGTAATATACTTAAATAGTCAAGTTTGGTTGTAAATCTCAATAAACTCTCTCGTGATCCAATAGTATTTCTCATGCTCAAATTCTTTGCGACGAATAGCTAGGTAACGGGCAAGAGCCCAGGTGACCTAAAAAATTAATCAAGGTAAAGTTAGTATTTTATTCAAAACTTACTTGATTATAAAACATTTGTACATACTCACTCAATTGAAAAAGGACATTTCGGGACTCATCGCCTTCACCCGTGCCAATTGCACCCTAAAAAGTTCCATTTCTAGGTAGATCTCCTTGAACCTATCCTTTATTTGGTTCATCGATCTTCCATTTTCATTACCATCTATGGCCACAAAGACCATAAATATACGGTTCCATTGAGTATCATCACTTTCTCCCGCATTAATGCCTTGATTTTCGTCATGCTTTCTCACCTAAGCGTCGCTCTAACGATTGCCATATCTTCTTCGGTAGTGTACGGAGTAACTGATAAGCATGTTTGTGCTACATTTTATACCCATATTTATATTAGTTAGGATTCGATAATTTTACTAATACCATTGTTTTAGTGCTTTTGTAGAAAGTACAAGGAAATATATTCACCCGGAAAGAAAACGGCTAAAATAGGGGCTTTTCACCGCAAAGTTCATTATTGCTAGAATTGGCTGCACCAAATAGGGTGAAATGAATATTCATTTCACTGCCTGTTATCATTTTGATTGCCAGTTAAGTGAAATAGAAGTGCAAATACGTGTGAACCATTACAGTACTGTGCACCTAAGGGTTATTACTCTTCCACCCATTTGAGTGACGACACTTGGATCAGTGGAGTATGTGTACAGGAAGAAGAACCGGCGGTTCTCGGCATTGAGTTGTGGGGTTTGTAAGTACACTTATTTATCTCCCTCACCACGTGTACTAGCAAAGCCCACGTGGAGGCCACGTCATAAAAGTAGATGACACGTAGGGGTTTCCATAGGATCTAGACGGCGTGCCATCTGTCAAGTTCAACGGTCGAAGATGAAGGAGCATCAGAGGGAGGTATCCCCACGTAACACCAAAGAGCTACTCTGCTACACTTTACCTCATCACGAGGTGAGGCATAATCAACGGCTGGGGAAGGTCCAACTGACACGGACGTGACAAGGGAAGACTGACACCGCCTGGCGCAGACTGGACCGCCCCAACCACTCGCATTTAATGCTGCTCAGGGGGCACGTGTCAGATAACCAACGGAGAGAGCAGGGGCTGGTCAGCGTAATGAACGTAGAAACATTAGAAGGCGCGGAATGACAAGGAAGTCCGCGGACTATGCACAGAACACAAGAAGATAAGACCTCAACAACTCTTTTCCAAGGGACCCACCTAAATTAGCTGTATATATACGTCACTTCCAAACATGAATTGGGGGACACGAGGAGAGAACTAGAGAATAGGAGAGAACTAGAGAATAGGTGAGATCAGAGAGAAGTAAGTATAAACATCAACCTATGGGTTCGATAAACACAAAGTCTTGCGACTATTCTTGTAATCATTGAGTACATAGTCAATACCCCCAGATCCGTGGATGTAGGCCTTAGTGCTGAACCACGTAAATCATTGTCTCCTTTACATTTAGCACTCGTATATCCTCATTTATATGTTCACTCTTTAGATCTATTATTGAGAGATGTTGATGAGATCATGACAAACCCGCGGGGTTTGGAATCAATGAATCAACACCTATCTATGTATTTTATATTCATAACCTAATGCGTGTATTCAATTCATGCGGAGATTGTTTGTGAACAGGGAGATGCCTACGTGATTTCCGTGTTCACAATATGGCGCTAGAAACAGATTTAGTTATTCTTGTGACTTTATAGCCTCTACCTCAAAAATTTTACTTATAGCACAGACAGATCTATGTTTAAACTCATTTTCCGCACATATCTGTATCCTTTGTACTTTCTACCTGCAGATCTGGGTCTTTTACAACCTTTAAACTAGCAGATCTGTGGTTTTGGGCTATTTTTCGCACATATTTATGTCCAATGTATTTTCCACCAACAGATCCGGGCGTTAGGCAACTTCTAACCAACGGATCTATGTTTTAACTAGTATCTCGCAGATAATTTACACCAATAGATCTGGGTTTTTTTTTTTGGTGAAAAGCAACCCATGAGCCTTATCCCAATTAATTCCACACATCCGTCTAGGTTTTTCGTACTTTTCGCTAAACCAATAGCCTGAATACACTCTTTGCCACTAGAAGTCGAATTCATGAAATAAGGTTCGAACTAACAGCTAACCCGTGCACTCTTTGTCTCGGTTTACTTCCATGCTCTATCTACAGAAAATATTACAATGGAAAAGAACAAAGATACAGGGAAGACAAAGGTACCTTCAAAAGAGGCACCTAGGACTACGCCAGTAGTAACAAGGAGCAAACAGAAGGGCGCGGGACTCACAGTCGGGGACAAGACGCAGAATGGAGCGGAAAGCACATTCCTTTCAGATGCGGGCATCATTGCAATGGAAGCAAAGAAGGCCGCGGCGGCAAAAGCTGCTATACCTACCGAAGGAACTTCTCAAGTGGTCGCCTCCAAAGTGACAGCTACAACCAGGCCTACTGAACCTCGAGAAGCAGTAGCAGAATCAGTAATCCAGAACCCTCCTTACGGGATGCCGCAGACTAATGAACAAAACGTACAACTGCACGCAGGATCCTACGGAATGATCGAGCCGGGTAGACGGCTAGCAGAGGAAATCAACACCGCGGCCCCCGAGGGACAAGCTCAGGTACAGATAGGAACAAATCAGGAATCAAACCAGTCTGCGCAGATTTTGGCGCAATTAGAAGAGCTAAAAAGGAATCAGCAGACATACGCGGACGCGGTGGCCTTACTAGCCCAAGAGAACCAGCAATTAAGAGAGAAGATCCTCCAAAGCGCGGAGCTAGAGAATCAGCAGGACGAGGCTAACTCGGCGGTACAGAATAAAGACCGGAGGATGATCCTCGAAAACATACCTGCGGTAATCAATCAAAGAGGAATACCCCAAAGAGGTGCGCGGAATAATAGAAGGTCTGACCCAGACTACCATCCGGACACTTCAGACTACTATGATGAAGAGGAGGCGACGACGTCACAACCTACAAGGAAGACGCGGTCTTCCATTCAGGAAGAGCACTGTTTGGAAATGGAGAGTCTTCGCGCAGAAATGCTAGCAGAGATCAATCAAATCAAGACCAGGCAAGGAGGTGGAAGACTAGAACAGGTCATGAAGGAGGCCAACACTACCCCAGTAGTACAGCAGTTGGCTATGGCTACCATACCGCAGAAGTGTCCGGTCCCATCCTTTGAGTGTTACGACGGATCCACGGATCCCGCTGCCCATCTACGATATTACAACAGGGTAATGGCCAGATGGGACCATGACGAAGCTATACTTTGCAGATACTTTCCTTCAAGCCTGAAAGGATCCGCGTTATCTTGGTTTGATAACCTCAAGCCAGGATGCATTGATTCGTATGATCAGCTCACTGAAAAATTCTTGGCCACCTACATGTATAACAAGGTTGTGAACACAGGGATGGACAAGCTCTTCTCGCTTGCAATCAAATATAAGGATTCCATTCGAGAATACACGGATAGATGGCACAAGATATGTCAAGCCATAGGACATGTGGACCCCGTGGTGAGTATTAACTGTTACAAATGGGGACTTGACAGGATGAGCCCATTGTTTGTCGAAATCCACGGCACCACCCCAACCACAGAGGGAGATTTGAGGATAATCATCGAAAAACACGCGAGATTTGAAGAAATTCAAAGAGAGAACCCAAGAGCACAGGCTCAACGACCTCCACGGACAAACTCCGCGGATCAAGCTAACAGATCCAGCAGACACGAAAAGGATCAGAAAGATGACCACAAAAGGAGTGGTAGAAAATTTGAAGACCGGGTCTACACGAAACTCAATACCAGCTACGCACGCATCTTAAAGGAAATAAAGGACCGCGAAAACTTAGACTGGCCCTGGTCTAAGGGGAAGCAACCACCGGCCTCGGAGGAGTCCAAAGAGTACTGTGATTTCCACTGCTTCTACGGGCATCCAACAGAGAAGTGCAAAAATCTCAAGATAATGATACAAAAGCTGATAGAT
This sequence comes from Papaver armeniacum, assembly GCA_023531295.1. Classification (NCBI taxonomy): domain Eukaryota; kingdom Viridiplantae; phylum Streptophyta; class Magnoliopsida; order Ranunculales; family Papaveraceae; genus Papaver; species Papaver armeniacum. Next base: position 639,762 of record JAJJWW010018250.1, read on the forward strand.
GCAGGGGATCTCAAAAACTACGTAGAGAAGGCTGGGGCGGAAGACAGAGCCAAACGCAGCAAACAGGTCCAATTGCCAGAGGGTAATCGCACACTGAATGCTATATCCTGCTCGGAAAACAAAGAACCAACCCTAACTGCACAAATAGGGAAAAGATTAAGGAAGCAATTTGAAGACTATTGTGAGCTTTACAATTTAGACGGAAAAGAAGTGGAAGAGCACGAAGAATGGATGGACGCACCTCTAACCTTCGAGGCCGAGGACATTGAGGATGACATGGAAGATCACAACGATCCTTTGATCCTCACTTTGCCAATCGCAGGATGCAACATAAAGAAAATCCTTATTGATGGAGGGAGCTCCGTAAATGTCCTGTTTTACGATACCTTCAAACGTATGGAACTTAATGACGAGCAACTCTTGACCTCGCACTATACCATCTATGGGTTCAATGGTACGGCTACGAAGCCTCTCGGGGATATTATTTTGCGGGGTAGACGCAGGTCCCATGAAAGTTGACGCTCGCTTCAGTGTGGTGAACACGCCTTCACCCTACAATGCCATTATTGGACGAAAATGGGTCCACAAGCTTAAGGGAGTCGCATCCACCTACCATCAATACCTTAGGTTTCCTACTCCTTTAGGGGTAATGGAGATCGGGGGTGATCAAGTTTCCGCAAAGGAATGCAGGCAATGCAAATACAACTCAACAATGAAGAAGATGAGAAAAGAAGAACCCGCAGGCTCGGAACAAGGCAACATCCAAAGACAAAGCCATCAATGAATACTTGGACGGAACCTCGGGGAAGAGCTTGTCCAAGGGAACTCCATAGGAAACCCGGAAGCATCAACATCAATCGCTAACCAGAGGATACTCGCGAACAAAGAATTCGAGCCTACCAAATAGCAATTAAAGAAAGTTCCTCACCTGGGGAACCAAAACCCACATTCACATCCTTGGAAGCGGTGAAGGAAGTTAACATAGGAACGGAGGAGAATCCAAAGAAGATCAAGATAGGAACTCTAATGGACGAAGAACGCGAAGCCTCGCTGGTGAAACTACTAAAAGAATACGCGGACATCTTCGCGTGGAAACTATCCGACATGCCGGGAATAGACCCGAAAACTGTACAACATGAGCTGCGCATTAAACCTGGCACACCCCCGGTAAGACAAAAGATACGAAAGGTGGCTACGAAATATCACAAAGCCGTAGAAACGGAGCTGCAAAAGCTATTGGAGGCTGGTTTCATAAAAGAAGTCAAATATCCTACTTGGATCTCTAACATGGTAATAGTACCAAAGAAGAGTGGTGGGGGTCAGAATCTGCATCGACTTCACCAACTTGAACAAAGCGTGCCCCAAGGACAGTTATCCACTACCCAGCATTGATTAACTAGTCGACGCAGTAGAAGGATACGAAGATCTATCATTCATGGACGGATACTCCGGGTACAATCAACTATTTTTAGCAGAAGAAGATCAACAACATACGGCATTTTACACACCCCACGGCCTATATTGCTATGTGAGGATGCCTTTCGGACTCCGGAACGCGGGAGCAACATACCAAAGGATGGTCGATGCTATTTTTAAGCCATGGATTGGCAGGACCTTGGAGGTCTACGTTGATGATATGCTCGTAAAAAGCAGATTGAAGAAGAACCATCACCAAGACCTGAGGGACATCTTCGAAGCCATGAGAGAACACAATATGAAGGTAAATCCGGAAAAGTGCACCTTCGGAGTAACATCCGGAAAATTCCTTGGGTATCTGGTGACAAAAAGGGGCATTGAAGTAGACCCCGCAAAAATCCGAGCCATAGTAGACATGCCATCCCCAAAGAACCTAAAAGAAGTACAAAAACTCAATGGATCCCTAGCAGCTCTAGGAAGGTTCATCTCGAGATCCTCGGATAAATGCAAACTCTTTTTCAACATACTAAAGAAGGGGACGAAATTTGAGTGGACTGCAGAATGCGAAGAAGCCTTCCTAGGCATCAAACAATATCTAGCGGAGATCCCTATCCTTCAGAAACCAGACCCTGACGAAGTCTTGGCATTATACATCGCAGCAACAGACGATGCGGTAAGCGCCGTACTGGTCCGGACCCACACAAAGGAGGAGCAGCCAATCTACTATGTCAGCAAGACCACGAATTCCATGGAAAGAAACTACACAAGAATCGAACAACTGATTTTAGCCATCGTATGGTCTACCTTAAAGCTGAGGACGTACTTCTTAACACATGACATACGTATCCCATGTCGAGCACCCTTAGAAGCAATCCTCAAAGGGGCAGGAAAGGTAGGGCGCATAGCAAAATGGAGCACGTACCTCGACCAATTCAACATCCACTATGAGCTTCAACACTCTCAGAAATCGCAAGTGTTAGCAGACTTCCTAGCAGACCTACCTCTGGACAACGAAGAAGAGGTGCGCATACAAGGATGGAGGGCCGCGGGAGCTCCAGAAATAGAAAAGCAAAAAGAACCAAATAATATTCTTGAACCGGTAAACCCACGACAATGGGAGGTCTTTGTCGACGGCTCCAAAAATAGAGAGGGCGCGGGGATAGGCATTGTCATCACCACACCCACTGGGGATAGGATTGTGCACGCATTCAGATTGGAATTTGAAGGCCATACAAATAACATCGTAGAATACGAAGGAGTGGTCCATGCTCTCCGCTTGATAATTGAAATGGGGATACAAGAAGTGCGGTTGACAAGTGACTCACAACTAATCATACGGCAGATAGGCTACGAATACAACGTGTACGACGCGACACTAATGGCATACATGGCTCTAGTGCAAACGTTGGTTTCCCAGATACCAAAAATCAAGTTCCGACATCTGCGTAGGAAGGAGCTCAGGCACGCGGATGCCTTGGCATACATATCAGCCATGCTCAAGAACGAGGATGTCAAAGCAATCAAGATAACAAGGGTGTACGAAACATCCGTCAAACCCCAAGAGATGTGCGCGGCTAACCAACGCAAGCCTAGGGAGGAAGATATCTTTGATGATGATATCGGAGAGAACATAATCGACGACTTCCAGAACGATGACATCATGCGACAAGCAGATGAGGACGACGATTACAGTCAGGAAGAAGATTGGAGAATCGAAATCCATTCCTTCCTTGAGGAAGTCCCCCAGGACACCAAACAGGCTAGAAAAGTACAATCCAGAGCAGGGATGTCCGAGCTAAGAGACGGAACCTTATACAGAAAGTCATTCCTCGGGCCACTTCGTCGCTGCCTGTCCAGATCCGAGGGACATGCCATCTTGAAAGACATCCATAGAGGAGACACGGGGAATCACAGCGGAATGAGGTCCCTTGCAGATAAGGCAAAGACACAGGGCTACTACTGGCCAACCATGATCCGAGACGCGGCCAGAATGGCGCAAAGGTGCGAGGAATGTCAAAGATTTGGCAGACGAATCCACGCCCAGCCTATAAAATTAAACTCGTGGATAGTCCGTGGCCCTTTGCAAAATGGGGTATCGACATAGTGGGCCCGTTCGTATCAGGGACCGGGAAAAGAAGATTCCTAATAGTGGCAACGGATTACTTCAGCAAGTGGGTAGAAGCCAAGGCACTGGCAAGAATTCGTGATTCAGACGTCTTTACTTTTATTTTTCAAAATATCATTTGCAGGTTTGGCATCCCCGCAGAGATAGTTTCCGACAACGGTAAACAGCTGCAAGGAAAGAATATCGACTTGCTGTTCGACACTTTCAAAATTCGAAAAAACAAATCCACCCCCATATACCCACAGAGCAATGGACAAGCAGAAGCCACGAACAAAACTTTGGCACTTATCCTTAAAAAAACAACTAGACGAGTACAAGGGGCGGTGGTGCGAACAATTACATAACGTTCTGTGGGCATACAGAACAACTCGAAGATCAGCTACAGGAGAATCTCCGTTTTTACTCACGTATGGAGCAGAAGCAGTAATCCCCACGGAAATTCTACTACCAACAACAAAGACAGAAGCATGGGAGAAGAACCTCACCACGGACATGATGTTGGAAAAGCTTGACGATCTCGAAGAAAGGAGAGAAGCGGCACTGCAAAAAATGGAAAACTACCAGCGCAGGCTAGCCAGGGAATATAACAAAAAAGTGAAGCTTAGGAATTTCGTAGAAGGGCAGTATGTGTTAAGGACCATTCCCCAATACCAGCGAGAAAAGAAGTGGGGAAAATTAGCACCAACTTGGGGAGGACCCTACGTAATACACGACATCGCGGGAAATGGCTCTTACTATGTGCGTAATCTGAAAGGGGAAATCCTCATGCATCCGTGGAATGCCAAATATCTCAAGCCTTACTACCCGTAATCTACCACCTGTGTATGCATTTCAGAAGAAGAAAATTGACTTACAAGTCCACATGTTTCTATCTCTGATGAAGGAGTAACGCGCCTTAACTTTTCAATCAATCCAAGCTTTCGTCTTCAAGTGTCATATTCTATTCATTACCCACACACATTTCAATTTATTCAAAACCCACAACCTATACCATATGAGACACATGTATATACTACTTACACACCCATCTGTACATAGGAAGATCAACCAAGGAACGTAGTATGAATGTACATTGAAAACCATGTCACATCTTAATAAAATATCGACACTATCGTTACCCCGTGGATGTAGGCCTTAGGGCCGAACCACGTAAATCATTGTGCAGTTACAATTATTAAGAACTGGCATTATACTTTAACAAAAGGAATGTCCCGCATAAAGCGTGGATCATACCCACTGCAATGAATCGGGGAATATCCTACGCAAAACATACACATGCAATCTCTCGGAACTCCCCCGTAAGCATCTGTAAGTATACGACCAGGGGGTGACTTCCCGCAGAACGGGATACCCGAGCAATATTACAAGCCGCGAACTCAATGGAGTATATCCTTGAACGTCGGCCGGACCCCCACCGCTCGAAATCTCTGGCCAAGGAATTAGCCGGACGGGGTGCAAGGTCACAAGACAATTCCGGGGATATCAACCTACGGAATTGCACGAACAATACACTTTCTCAAATTCCGAGGTTCAACATCCTTAGATTACAAACACTATGAAATTAATCATTATATTAACTTGATTTGAAAAACCAATAGATGCGAATTCAACAAAATTCAAAGTCAGATTTAAACGCTAAAGTTTGATCTAGTACACAGCAGTTGATTACAAGCCTAGCAAGAAAAGTAGCAAAAACGCCAAAAAGGATAAGCAAATGAGATCAATCCCTAGCATACTAGCTATGATCTACCGAGAAGGAGCATTATCCGCGGGTTTGTCCTTCGGCCGACGAAGGAACACTACCACCAGAGGAGGGGCCGAGAAGAACCTGAAAGGAGCGCGGGTACGGGACGCCGAGTATAATTCTTGTTTAGCCCATGGTTCTTCCTGAGATCCAACTCAATCTCACCAAGAGTCCTGTTAATCTCTTCTGCCAACTGCTTACGAGCCACGAAGCCTATGGCTACACTCTTCATCTCAGCTTGATTTAGGGAAGTGGAAAGATGGTCCACCTTTTGATTGGCTTGTTTCAGCGTTTCCTCCTGAGACAAGGCCAGACCACGATGGTAATTGACTTGGCCCTCCAATTGAACTACCTTAGCCTGAGCTTCGGCAAACTTGTCATCCGCAGCTCGAAGCTGTCCTTGGAGCTTTGCGGATAGTAGAAAAGAACAATTATAACAAATACAACACAAAGCACACTCGATGACAAAGACGTATACCTTCACAATGATAAACCGCGGAGTCCCGTGCTTCTGCGGCATAATCATATTCATTTGATAACTTATCATAATCTATCTGCAGAAGATTATGAGCATCTTTGACTCACGCTTAGGTCATCTCGAAGCATCGAGTTCGAATGATGATATCGATTAACCTCATCATTCTTCGATTCCAAGCCCTTGTTAAGACGATACATAGTCACCTCTAAGTTTTTCTCATACTCAACCTGACGGGCCACATCGGCTCGAGATGCGGATAGAGCATTACTAAGAGCGCGATTCCGCCTAGCGTCATCTCTTTCCTTGGCAAGACGTTGCATATAAGCCCGCACATCCGAGGGATGAGAAGAGCGCGCTTGCAACACTTTACTTCATTTTGATAGCAGATTCTTCTTCCATGACATTGAGCTTAACTTCTAGAGCGGAAATCTGACCACGGGCTTTCTCAAGATTATCCCGCGTCCATAAAAGAGCCCCCGTTGAATAAATGACGGTCATGGTTATTTTGGTTTTGCAGATCTACCAAGCAAAACTTTTTCTTACGCCATTCTTCGGCCATAGCATTATGGACATCCGCGATATTATGATCCTACACATAGCGACATCCGCGGCGGCGTTCCATTTTCGCCGATTCACTCTTGAGTTTTTCAACTAACTCAAAGAATACGACCTTTTGACGAATTCTCTCACCCCGAAGCCACATCAACTCAGGGATTCCACCCACTGAAGATAGTACAGCGGGAGGGGGGAAGAAGAAGATAACTCAGAACATATAATGAACATCTAATAATCAAAGAGAAGGAGATGCAGACCTGAAATAGATAAAGAATTCTTCTCAGCCACCTTTAACTTGTCCTTGACCGAAGCTAGCTCAGAACGCAGCTTTGCCTCTTCCACGTCCTGCTGCTCCTTGCACTTAAGCAGACCCTTCAACTCTACTATTTCCTTATCTTTAGCAGAGGCCACAGCTTCAACACTCGAAAGCACCTCTTCACGATGGCGGAGTTTCGCTTCAAGCTTGAGAGACTTAGCCTTGAAGAGCCGGTAAAGATTATGGTTGCAGTACTCACTCCTCATCATCTATTAATCAAAAAGGGAAATTAGTTCACATAACACACCTAAGTAAAATCAGGGATAGAGAGAGCAGGGCAAACCTCCAATAACCGCTGCTGGGGATAACTGTACTGGTACCCATCGGCAATAGCCATCATGCCCGCAACAGTAGAGGGAGGATTCACCAGGAGATCAATCCCGCTGGCCATAAGATTCTTGTCCCACTCTCCATCTACCACCTCCTCAGAGATTAGCTCCATATGCCTGCGAGTAAAAGAGTCCGAACTCTTTTCCCCTTCAATTACAGGGGCAGGATGCGACACGACAAGCAAATCTTTCTTTTTAAGCCAAGCCAAAATAGCATCATCGCCATCCGCGGTCAAAGACCGCGAGAAATCATCTGAGGAAGAATCTGAGGACTTCCCACCAAGTAAAGCACCAGTATTACCTTGCACCAAAGCCCCGCCAGCAGAGGAAGAAGCGCCAACAAAACCCTCTGGATGAACCACCAGAACCTCAGCATCAGATCCGCGTACTAACCCATCTCCGCGGCTATCTTGAAGAACATCCCAGTCATCACCGGCGGAAAGCAAATTGAAATCCGAGGCAAGCCCTATAGCTGCGGCCATGTCAAAAGATTGTCCCCCGGATAAAACCTTACCAAAGGAGAACTCACAGTAAGTATCCCCATCCTTATCACTACTACCAAGAGCAACTCCCTTGCCCTTGTCTACAACGGCCCACTGCAGGCCAATGCCACTGTCCTCTGCGATCAGATTTTCACCAACCTCAATATCCGCGGCCCCACTTGACTTAACAGCCCCACCAGGGGCCTGATCACCACTACCACCACCAGGGGCCTGATCACCACCACCACCACCAAGTGCCTGATCACCACTACCACCACCAGGGGCCCGATCACCACTACCACCACCGGTGGTCTGATCACCATCACCTCCACCGACGCCCCCACCAACAACATTGTTTCCTTCTTGAAAGGGTGGAGAAGTCCCAATCCGCTCTTCCTTATCGGAAACATCCTCGTCACCATCCACTAGACTGTTCACTTCCTCGAAATGCGTAGAATCTTCGGTGGGAGAATTCGACGATTGCTTGGGATTGATCTTTTTCTTTCTAAGCACCTGCGAGACATAATGACAATGAAACATAATGATAAAGAGACGATGCTAATAGAGCCATTTGTATTTCCTTTCCTTAGCATAATCAACATTACTTAAGAAAACGAAGGGGCATATGTACGTAGAAAACAAACAACACACTTAGCAATGTTAGCACTCTGCGTAGGAGGGTTAGCATCGGAGATATCTTCATCTTCCGCATCATCAACATCACGATTGTAAGCAAAATCCATACCTCCAAAACTCATCTTCCAAGGGCAGTAATGGGCATAACGAGAAGGAGAGGCTTCGCGATAAGGATCATCAACAGTGAGGGTCGCCAACCATGGGGTCCCGGGGACCCAACCATAGGCCCACGGACCAACAACTTCAAGAACAGTAGCAGACCACTCATAGTCATGATCACGCTTAATTCTCTCATCAGCGGGAATAGGAAGACCTTTAGCACCAGGAACCCTCGCCATTTTGGAATCACTTACCTCGCTCAAAAGGCGAATTTCCCCTTACCAGCAACAATATTCCGCAGATTCACTGAGACCATGGCTTACGTGTATTCTGTTAACATAATCTCCAAAGGACTTGTTGAAATTTTCAGAGTATACCACCCTTTCTCCTCCTCCTCTAACTTGGGGGTATAGCAGGTCATCATCGTTTGCCCTTTGCTACGAAGATAGCATTCTCGGAGATGGCGAAGATAATTTCCTGTCAACTGCTGCACCCCACGGTTATGACTCTTCTTAGCAGTGTCGCGGCTAGACAAAACCCGGTAGTAGAAATCGTCACCAGCCTTATACAAAGGCAACATCAAACCAGCCTCGAAAGCACCCACGGTCGTCAATAAATGAAAGGCATCGTACTGATAATTGGTAACCATCTCATAGGTTATATCTTTATCAGGGGCATAAAAGCGCACTTGGAAGTGCTGAAGACCATGCTTCAATTTGAAGGCTTCAAGATCGATGTGTCTGAAAGTGAACTTCTTGTTACCCAAAGGTAAAGGATGAAAGGTAACAGAAGAGTCATCCTCGTAAACGTTTCCCGCAACATCCTCCGCAGAACCCGCTACCTTCTTCTTAGGAGGAACTACATCTCCCGAAGATCCTATCTCTGAAGCCTTCCTCTTCGGAGGCTGATTCTTAGTTGACTTGCCTGAATTAGGCACAAATGGAGTCAAAGGAAGATTAGTCCGCGGTGGAGGCATGGCGCGAAGAGGCTGCACATCTAGAAGTTCATCGCGCGGATTCTGCTGTCTCTTAGGATACCCATCCCTAGGACGATTCACGGCATACTTAGACCTCGCGCGGCGGATCACCTTTTTGAGCGAAGGCCTCGACCGAGAGGATGAGGATGTTCGTCTATCCCGAGGATTACCCCGCGTAATAGAGCCGAAGTTCCGCCCTAATGTTGGAATCCCTCCGAGGAGATCTATGAGGACTTGACGGAGGAGTTTGATAAGGAACCCGCGGACGATCGGACATATCTCTGGGACACAAACGCAAATAGAAGTACAAATCAGAGTCAAGGAAGATCGAAAAATGAAAAAATCTCAAGAACAGCAGCGAACGTGAGAAAAACCCTAGATTTCATCTACAACCATTCAAGCTCTCAAGCTATTACTCAAACACAAAAGAAGAAACAGAGAATCAAACGTGGCCGGTAAAATACACGGTCCAGCGGCGACCATTCTCAAACTCCATGACATGCATAAGATTAAACTCATCATGATTCATCACCAGAAAATCAAGAACTCAATAAGGGTATAAATGGCGAGTAAACCAGGTAAAAAATCCTACTTGAATTTCAATAAGCAACAAACAAAGAATAAAAAGACAGAGCAAAGAACAAAGAAAGACGACGGCAAGAAAAGAATGGTGGCGAAGAAGTTAAGAAGACGAAGAAGAAGGTGGAGCGAGAGAATAAACGAGAGAATGTGAATTTAATTCACATTCCCTCATCCTTCTCTTTTTTATAGGACCAAGAGAAACCGTCCACTACCCAAGGGGCAGTTATGGCCGGATATGGGAAACGTGCACAATAAATGCAAGTAACTTCTTTTTAGGAGAAGTTATGGAGAGAGAGATAAAAACGTGCCACACGATTCTTCTCCCAACTAAGGCTGGCGCCCAGTCACAAGAAGAGGGGAAAATTGTAAGTACACTTATTTATCTCCCTCACCACGTGTACTAGCAAAGCCCACGTCATAAAAGTAGATGACACTTAGGGGCATCCATAGGATCTAGACGGCGTGCCATCTGTCAAGTTCAACGGTCGAAGATGAAGGAGCATCGGAGGGAGGTATCCCCACGTAACACCAAAGAGATACTCTGCTACACTTTACCTCATCACGAGGTGAGGCATAATCAACTACTGGGAAGGTCCAACTGACACGGACGTGACAAGGGAAGACTGACACCGCCTGGCGCAGACTGGACCGCCCCAACCACTCGCATTTAATGCTGCTCAGGGGGCACGTGTCAGATAACCAACGGAGAGAGCAGGGGCTGGTCAGCGTAATGAACGTAGAAACATTAGAAGGCGCGGAATGACAAGGAAGTCCGCGGACTATGCACAGAACACAAGAAGATAAGACCTCAACAACTCTTTTCCAAGGGACCCACCTAAATTAGCTGTATATATACGTCCCTTCCAAACATGAATGGGGGGGCACGAGGAGAGAACTAGAGACGAGGAGAGAACTAGAGAATAGGAGAGAACTAGAGAATAGGTGAGATCAGAGAGAAGTAAGTATAAACATCAACCTATGGGTTCGATAAACACAAAGTCTTGCGACTATTCTTGTAATCATTGAGTACATAGTGAATACCCCCAGATCCGTGGATGTAGGCCTTAGTGCTGAACCACGTAAATCATTGTCTCCTTTACATTTAGCACTCGTATATCCTCATTTATATGTTCACTCTTTAGATCGATTATTGAGAGATGTTGATGAGATCATGACAAACCCGCGGGGTTTGGAATCAATGAATCAACACCTATCTATGTATTTGATATTCATAACCTAATGCGTGTATTCAATTCATGCGGAGATTGTTTGTGAACAGGGAGATGCCTACGTGATTTCCGTATTCACAGGGTTTCTAGATGGTTGTTGTGGTCTGACCTTGGATAAGTTGTTGCAGTCGTCGGAGGAAGAATCTGTGGCCGAGACTTAGCCAGCAAGACGGAAGTGGAGATGCAAACTTCAAGCTAATGCTCTTCATATGTTATGACGTTCCTGCGAGTCAAGGCCGTGTAACAATGGAAGAAAATGGGTGTATCTTGACAGTATGGAGATGGCATTGATCTTCTACTCGAACTAAAGTCGATGAAGCTGTTGTGCAGTCGAGGGAGCGAATATGGATATGGAATGAAGCAATGAACTAATGATGGGAGCTGGTTTGTTGTAGTATGAACTGATATATGATGATGGGAATGAATGGAAAGAGCTTTTGCTGCCGGTTAACAAGAAGGTGTTGATGTTGGATTCAAGTGCAGCAACAAAGATGGAGAGAGGTGATGTTGCCATGTTGGTTAGCCTCCAGGGAATGAAGATACCGCAGCTGAGAAGGAAGATGGATATGATGGCTGAACTGTAAGTGGTAGTGGTGGTGATTGAATTGGTTGCTGGTAGAGAGATTCATATGGGGTTTTCTTCGGCATTGATGGAGGTGATGCTGTTGACGGAAGCTAATGGAGACAGTGTTGTGTAATCGGGGATGTTCAGAGCTCGAGCAGATGGAAGAAAAGCCCGTGTCTTCTCCAACTCGTACATAACAGAACTGTATGGAGAAATCTGGGTGTTAGCTTTTTGTACAGGTCTTAGCCGTGAACGAAGAAGAACCGTTGGTGGTGATGGCTAGATGGACGGACAGAAAATGGATTTAGGTGTTTTATCCGAGATGGGGGTTACGTGGTTAAGCTGCTGCTATCGGTGGGGTGCCAAGATAGAGACGGTTCAGGAATGTAAAGTGGCAGCAGTCGGACAGTTAGATGGTTAGCCAAAGGAAACTGCAACCGAGTTCGTTTTGGAAGGAGTTGGTGCTACAGCTGAGAAGATATTTTATATCGGGTCTCATTTGGAATTTTTGTTCAAAACATGGAAACAAAATCTCTTGATTTGAATGAGTACGAAATGAATTGAATTTGGAATACGGTGTCAGAAGGTATGATGTGGTGCACTCTCATTGGTTGGTAATATTTTTGTGCCGTGAAGGAAGAAAGAAATAAAAAAAGAGGACTCAAAATCTTGAAATAAAAGGCAGGATACAGAGCCGTGAGTAGGGGAAGAGGGTTCGGAGTTTTACTTCCCTGGATTTGTTTTTGCTTAGCTATTTTGATTTTAATCTTTTTATGGCTTTTGAGAAAGCCATGACTAGCTAAACCATTGTTAGGGTGAAAGGATGAATTTGTAGGATATTTTTGCTTGTGTTCTAAACAATGGGTTTCAATAATTTGAGTTTAATGTTAATTGTTTAGGCTCTCTCTCAATGTTTTATCTTCTAGCTATATTTTTCATGTTCTATGCCATGTATAGTCCATAGTTAGATTAGTAGAAGAACTCATTGAACCTTAGCGATAATTGATTTATGAATATTCCTTGACTCTTCATGCCATGTATGATTAGTGCTTAGAAATTCTACTTTATGGTGAGATTAAACTACCGTTTTGATAATCGTAATTGACGATTCTTAATGAAATATCTTCCAGGTACTAGTAGCTAGGTTTGCTATTTTACATGAGTAAATTCGAGACCTTTGTGATTGAATACAAGTAACTTGCCTACAATGGATTCCCGGATCCCTAACACCTTCATAATCTTGGTTACGTGTTCTATTATTTCGATTTCATATTTTCATAATCTTAGTCTCCAATCCATAAATCTTTGAAATATATAATTTAATTAGTTACTCTTGATATTAATTAGTAGTTGTATTTTCACACTCCTCGTGGGAACGACCTGTACTTGCCATTGTTCTACTAGTTAGACACTGTGCACTTGCAGTATATTATTGTAGGTTTTCTGAGCCTACCAGTAACCATGTTTCTTCCTTTATTTGCAACAATTGTGTGAGAGAGAGAGAGTGTGTGTTTATTTTTGCACAAATTCTTAGTTGGAGAAGTGTCATTTTCTAGCAAAAAATGACCCAACGGCTAGTTTTTTTTCAAAAACTAGTCGTTCCTCAAAAAACTCAATGCATTAACTCAGTGCAGTTAGAGATTTACGGCCAGGAAACATAAAATCACCCAGACGATATGCGGGTTACGGCTTGGTTATTCCATGTTTCCTGGCCGTAATTAGTTTCTCAGCTTGGTTGTTTCCCTGACACAACCGTAAATCTGAACTTTTCCAGAACATTCCCATCCGTTTCAATGCGTCCCAGCCGAAAAGGATTTTACGGCATGGTTTTTCAATGTTTCCTGGCTGAAAACCTGAACAGAGGTATCACAGATGAATTTGCGGCTGGGACGCATTGAAAACGGCTGGGAAAGTTCTGGGAAAGTTCAGATTTATGGCTGTGTCAGGGTAACAACCAAGCCGAGGAACCGATTATGCCCATGAAACATGGAACAACCAAGCCATAACTAGCATATCGGCCAGATGATTTTATGTTAATGTGTTGAATTTTTTGAGGAACGGCTAGTTTTTGAAAAAACTAGTCGTTGGGTCATTTTTTGCTATAAAATGACCCTTCTCCAACTAATAATTTGTGCAAAAACACACACACACACACACACTCTCTCTCTCTCTCCCCTCACACACACACACATAATTGTTGCAAAAAAAGGAAGAAACATGGTTACTCCGTACACTACCGAAGAGAATGTTGCAATCATCAGAGCCTGGCTCACGGTAGTAAAGCATCACGAAGATGTTAACATTTACATAGATGAAACCTCCTATTCTTTTTGGAATCATGTGGGTATTGTTTTTGTGCGTTAGACGAAAATAGTAATGGAAGATCGATGAAACTCATTAAGAAAAGATTCGAGTAGATCTTTCCACAATTGGAAGCCTTCAAAAACGAAATGGAAGCCGTAAAGGAAAACAATCCCCATATGCCACGTGCACAAAGAGTAAGTTTGTCAATAATTGGCCCATTAAAAATTGTTTTATGTAATAAAAACTTAAAATTGTTTTGTTGTTTCAGTGGGAGATGGCCGAAGTTGATTATGAGGATGTCCATGGAAAGATGTTTGACCTTCGTGGTTGCTATCATGTCTTGGAAGAAATTATCTACGCCGACTTCTTCCACTATTATTAAGATCCATGTTTGTAATGTAATGATATTTTCTTTAAAGTTTATGCTATGAAATATGTATTCCTTTTCATTTCAGTGAAAAATGTATGGTCTTTCCCTTTCTTTGGTTCCTAAATATGACACAATTATATAAGAATAGAGAAACACTAAAATTTCATTCAGACCATTACGATTAGGAAGCAATACAAAACCCATCCATTTGTCAGTTGACGGATGGGAAAACTTTCCAACCCAACCGTCACAACACTTCACGGCTGGGAAATCCGGAAGACCTTGCCATGAATCCATAAAACGGCCAGGAAACAAGTATAACGGCTAGGAACCTAGAGTTACGGTGGAATTCTTAGCCGATCCATAAAACGGCCGGGAAACTAATATAACGGCTAGGATCCTAGAGTTACAGTGAGGAATTCCTAGCCGATATAAAGGAAAATACTACAGATACAGAACATCTTACGACTAGAAAAGCCCCAACCGTAATTGCTACTTCACGGTTGGGAGTTCTTTGAGTCCCAATCGTTTCGACCTATTTACGGCTAGGTCGAAATGAACTCCTGGCCGTAATATGCCCAGATCCAGTTTTCCTAAACCCTAAATTCTTCAATCTTACCTATTAAACCAATTTAAAAGCAAAATAAATGATGGGTTTTTGAATTCTTAGCATTCTGGATGATTTAATGGTGTTTGGACAGATTCATTCACCGAATCTTCAATCTTCAATCTGTGGTTCAACACATTCATAAACATTAGAATCATAACAAGTCTATGATAATCCAAGTCGTTCTGATCTTGTCATATTGTGAATAAATCTTAGTAAACATTTTTGAAAATCAATGGAGATTTGATAAAAAAAAAATCAAGGTTTTGATTGATTTTGAGAAGAAGAAAAAGAAGAAAATGGGTTTGGTGAATTAATTTTGGTTTTGATATTTGATTTAGTTTTGATTTTAGGTATAATAATGATCAAGGGTATATTTGACTTTTCATAAGAATTAGGTTGATCGCTGTCGTAAGCGACACAAATATAATTACACTTTCTTACTACTCAAAATATAAATATAGCAAGGGCAAGAAAGGATCGATCCCACAGAGAGGTCTAGGTTGTCAAATTGTTATGGTTTCCTATATAAAACACCGGTAGTTTTGTGATTTTATAAACTAAAAATAAAATAAAAGCAAATAAAGAAATAAGCAAACGAATAAGATAGAAGAGATATTGGTTAAGGATTTCGTTTTCATTCACAAACATGTTTTCACACAATAACTAGAATTGATATTTTAATCTCAACTTTTATCAAAGACCCTAGAATACCTTGATCGCAAGAATATCCCGCAAACCTCCTCATGTCATCAACAAACACATTAAAAGATGCGAATATGAATTCTACCTAAAGGAACAACCTAACGTGTAAAAGCACTAATCAAGTTTAATTCCCTAGATGCGTTAAGTTCTATGAAATCAGGCCAATCAAAGCAATTGAACGTGGAAAGCGCACTAATTCAATTTAACAAAGGTTACGATTCACATATGATCATAAGAATATATCACTACAAACTATAATCATATTATGCTACTTGTATCCAAGGAATATCACTTTTGCGTATAATAAACCCTAAACTAGCAATAGATGTGATTAGAAGTTCTACCAATTTGCAACTTGACAAAACAATCAATCAATCATAAAACAATATTTCCAGAGAATTGCAAACGATAATTATGAGACAAAACTAATATATTGAATCAAAGAATCATATTATGTGAAATCCAACTATTCCATAACCAATAATAAACTTAGGTACTCATATTCATGGAGTTCATCACAAGAAGAAAGAGAAAAGACTTCATGTTGTAAAACCTAGAACAAAGTAGTGAAGAGATAATAATAAACGTGGTGTCCAATTGTAGAAGTCTTCCCTTTTGTAGTCTTTTTCTCCTTCCATAACTAGGTTTTGTCTTCAAAGTCCATTAGTTGGAAATTCACCCGGCCCACCATGGAGAGAAACCCGTGTAAAAATTATGTCCCAAAAACGCTCGCCGGAAAACTGGGATTGTGGCCGGAATCCCGCCGGAAAGTGTCTCGGGTGACCGGCAAACCGGTCGCCGGTCAACGGTCCAACTCAGTCGGGTCAAATCGGTCAAACCAGTCGGGTCAAATCGGTCAAACCGGGTCCAGTCAGGTAGAGAGTCAGATCAGTCAGGATGAGTCAGCTGTTTCTAGTCAGCTAAGTCAGATCTCTGGCTGATTGGGTTGAGTGGCATTGGCATAGGCCATTACTCATGCCATAGCTGTGAGTTGCACCAGGATGGTGCATCACTGTGCACTTCCAACCAGCCAAAATGGCTGTTCCCTTTTGTAGACCAATCTTCCTTCCCTGCAATTTAACTTCATTGTCTTGCCTAGCCATTGCACTAACAACACCAGTACCACCCTCTGCATTGCCATATCAACGCCAAGGCTATCCGACACCAAATCCTGGCACTCATTTGTCTTGTTTTCCAGCTCCTCCTCAGCCTGTATCATAATACTGCCCCTGCATCTAACACAGCTGCAAGTTCATCCACCATTCAGTTCCATCTTGACCCTTTTATGGCCTGGCAGCAACAGCACCACCTGTAATGCATAGACCTGCCATTCAAACCCATCTTCCCTGCACATACTGCAACGCCAGCAACCAACTTGAGCCTCAATGCCCCACTCATATTCTGCAACTCAGCACCTAAGCATTAGCTCAACAAAACCAGGCCATCACTTCCTGGCTGGCTCATTCATTCATTCTGCAAAAGACCCATTCAACATAGCTGCAACACAGCATGTAAGTATAATACCTATGCAGCTGCACCAGCACACATTGCCTCATTTAGTGTCTTCTTTGACCCGGCAGACAAGCACAGCCACAAACTCTGTTCACAGCTCCATAACCTCCACCTGCTGCCTGCCTAGCCACTGCAGCATCAGTCACCACCTGCATTACCCAGCTCAAGCCAGTAACTCCATTGCGATTTCAGGCTCGACTTTGAGCAACAGCACCAAGAGCAATAACCAGCTGCCACCTCCTGCTATTCATCTTATTGCCTCAGCTTCATTGCCTCAGCTGCAATTTCAGCTTTGCATCTGCATCTTCACAACCTGCTCTTCCATGACACTTTAACCACCAATTCATCATAACTTCCAACCTGCTCAGTCCACCCATTTCATTCTTTGCAATATAACCAGCTGGTGCTCCTCCCACCTGAATTGCAAGCCCTGTACATTCTCGCTGGCAAACACACACCCTGCACAACAGCACAACACCTGCAGTTGCGACTCCAATATATTATAGCTCATCTGCCATTCTGCAACTTCTATTAGCCTGCAACAGCATCAACCTGAATCCAACACCTCTACCACCATTTTCACTTCCAGACATCAACAGCACATTGCACCATTCTCATAAACCCGACTCTGTTAACTCCAGCAACCCAAACCATCTGCAATACAGCCTCATGCATCTTCCACAGTGCCAGCTCTGCCAAATCATCCAGCTGCAACACAGCATCTAATTGCTGATGCAAATCCATGACAAAAACATCAATTTCCTTGTCTTTCCTGAACTCGATTAACAGTCAGATCCCCCTTCTAGAAAGCTGATTGAACAATAGCAACAGCGTCATTTCTCTGTCTCGAAAGCACCTAATTCACAAAACCCCTTCTCCATCTCTGATTTCCATCAATATCATCTTCCTCTTCCTTGAGAATCCTCACAGCAGCCTCTTCATCGATCCACCATCAACAGAATCAATCCCTTCTCTATCTCAGCTGCCACCGAGCATCAACCTCTCAATCTTCATCACAAAATCACTCGAACTCATCTGAAATTCAAGCCACCAAAACCCATTTCTCTCGTTCTTCTTCTTCTCCCTGAATTTCTCCAATAGCCCTCTCGATCTCTCTCAGTTCAGGTGAGAAAATGATTGAATGAATGAAATGAGAAACATCTTCTCGATTTAGTTTTTTAGGATATGCTGGATAATGCCACCCCTCTTCATCAGATAAGGGATACCCCAGTGGATGCCCCATAACATGTGGTCACCCCATAACCGCAGCTGGTCTGTGTTTAATACTTCTCCAATAGAGTTTCCCCTTAACTTTGACTGGACTCCGGATAGTACATGCCTGTGAAATGACGATTTTGCCCTTGTAGTCTTTCGAGTTCTTGTTTTGCTCATAACTTCCTCATACGAACTCGGAATGACTCCATTCTTTCGGCATTGTCTTCATCTTCTCGTCCTCTACACAATGAAAAGTAGAAATCTTGTATTTGAACGAGTTCCAATTGGTCTTTTTGCTCCAAATGACTCCATTGCACCTAATAAACTCAAAAGCACACATAAGATACATAATTCACAAGATAACTCGCAAAGAAAGCATAAATACTAGATATAAAATTAGGTGTATTCTACACCTATCAAATTCCCCACACTTAGACTTTGCTAGTCCTCGAGCAAATCAAACAAAACAAAAAAATACAACAACTCCGTGTCGTCGAGGCTACGGTCACTTTTAGCATAAATAACAAGCCTTTAAACCCCTAGGTGTCCCTAGTGGACGAGTTATAGTCTCGTGAAGGTTTACTAGAGATATACCTACAAAACCTATATTTCAAACTCCGTCTATTTGTGACAAATCAATGAATGAATCCAAAATGACTACGGAGGAGGTACCTTGCAAATTCAATTCATATATTAGTAAATAAACTCTAATTAGATAGTCGAACAAGCCACAATACTCGGAAACTAACAAACCACAATCACAATGAAAAGATTAAGAAGATGAATATAGATGTAGATGTTGGCGGATATTCACAAGTGTTCGATGTTTCCCATATCTGTCTGAAGGTCACTGCTAAGATGAACCTAATCCTATTGGATTGAGCTACTTAGTGTTGAATGCTACATCAAATCAATTGGCATATACAAGGGAACCAGAAGTGACTTTATTCAACACAATAATAAATTTTTTTTTTTTTTTATATATAAGATTGGATCAAACTGGATCCAATTTCTCTAGACGGCATGATTAGATCTTTTGGATCCAAGCGCATGCTTCTTGTCAGCAAGTACATGATAGTTGCCTTGGATCCTGCATTCCACGCTTGTTTAGGCGACGGAGACAGGGACTACGTTTCACACATACTGCTATTCCCAAGTGTCTTTTTATTCCGTTTTGGTCTAATTGATCGGTCCTTTTCTTTTTTTTTTCATATATTTTTTTAATCATTTTTTTTTTTTTTTTTTTTTTTTTTTCTAATAACTCAATCACTCTATTTCATCCTAGCAGTAATAACACGTCGATGTTTAGTGACCCACCAAAGCACTTAGAGAACAATAGATAAATATGGAAAAAATAAAAATAGAATGTGATATGGTGATATTCCGAGATATGGTAACAACTATCATGTTAATTTGTGATTTCTGAGCTATATTCTTCCCTTTTAATTAATTGGTTCCTCAACTCCTGCATTCAAAATGGTTCCATCCACTAATGGTGTCAAAAACAAACTATACAAACATATAAATGCTCCCCCACACTTAAACTTCACATTGTCCTCAATGTGTAAAACCGAAAGTTCTGAATTCTGACGTAACAGCAGATAAAACGCAAAAACTGTACAAATTGGTAAGGAATTTGGAAAAACTCCATTTCACAAAAGTTGTTCACCTACGTGTTTTCTACACAGTGTCAAAATTTCACAGTGTTTTGATAAACGGTCTGACAGTTATGGTCTCTGGACTGAACTACGCGCAGTCTGAAATTTTCTGACGAAAAGGTATTCGTCATAATTCTCTTCTAAGATAGATTACGGACTCAATGAAATTAAACATAGGGATGCAAATATGATATGAAAACAGTAAAAAATAAATAAACGAAACAAAAATAAAATGCAAAAGGATAAGAGATACAAAACCGGTGGGTTGCCTCCCACTTAGCGCTTGTTTTATAGTCGACGGCCCGACTTAGCTTCTGTAAGATTCATTCCCCATACACCAATAATCTGAAAAGTTGGGGATCCGTCCATAGAACCTGTTTTGCAAACACTAACTTCACACAAATATTAGTACAATAAAGCAAAAGTGAAGCTATGAACCGATAAAAGCTTCCCCCACACTTATTCTTGTCCACACATGGAAGTGTATAAAGAATATAGAAGTCGGGTACTTC
The DNA here is from genome assembly GCA_023531295.1 of Papaver armeniacum. NCBI lineage: Eukaryota > Viridiplantae > Streptophyta > Magnoliopsida > Ranunculales > Papaveraceae > Papaver > Papaver armeniacum. The sequence goes on from JAJJWW010018250.1 coordinate 660,177, forward strand.
CACGGTTTCTGGTTCCATAACCTGCATAGTATGAGAATCAAGTATCTCTAATGGCGGAAAACGAGAAACAAAGTCAGTCAACAATATTCTCGAAGCACATACATTCAAACCAATAAGAGGTAAAGGAGAAGAAATAATAGGCAAAGGGTTAGATAAACCTTTCACAATCTCTTGTATCACGGAATCCTCTTCATCCTTGAAAAACTCAAGTGAATTATTCACCTCTTTTATATCATGGTCCTCTATCAAACCTTGCAACCATTCTTCGTCCGTTTCTGCCTTAACCAAAGTATCGACATAAACATCATCATTACAATCATTTGCAAGCTCAATTGGGTCTTCCACAATATTGGTCATAACGGTCTCATTCTCAACATACTCCTCTTTGTTGTAAGGCACATACTCTTTTGCGGATCCAAATTTTATCATAAGAAACTTTTTTAGAACACTCGAAAATGCATCATCCTCAAGCTCCACCCTTTGAATAGGCTCTTGATCATTATTAAGATCAATGCTTGAGTAATCTACACAAGTGTCGACATATTCCTCTTCGTCTTCATCTTGATCCCAAAAAGACTCCTCGGAAATTTCACCATGAGTTGTTCCAAGCAATGTATCATAATCACCGTCACTATCATAGTCAACATAAGATTGTTCCTCGCTGAATTTAGTGTTGATAATCTCTAACTCATCCTTTTGAATAGGTGAATGATCATTATTAAGATCAAGAGTTGAGTTAACTACACAATTATCCACGAAAGTGCCCAAGGATTCGCCTTTTTCAACATTAGCATCAATCAAATATTCATCACAAACCATATGCACATTAGATTTATCCATATCTTCCTTATATTGATCAATGCCTCTTCGCAAGATAGTCATACCTTCACGAAGTTCTTGGAGTTGCTCGTTTGTAGTCTCTTTTGCTTTTTGAAATTCCTCTTGTAAAAAGGTGGAAACTTTGTCTATAAAGTTAGAGACTTTTTGTTCACAAGCATAAGAATCCTCCCATCCTTGTTGTTGTTCACACACATACCCGCCATAAGGTTGTTGAGGAAAACCACAAGGTTCCATGGAATATTGGTCATAACCAATGAATTGGTTTTGATTATACCCATGGAATTGGTAGTTATCATATTGTTGAGGTTGTTGAAAACCGTATCCATTGTTCCAATATGCTCCTTCCATAGAAATAAGCACCTGAAATAAAATTCTCACACCAAGGTTAAAACCCAGAAAATAAGAAAAATAAAACAAAAACAAAAACTAAATACAAAAAATAAGAAACCAAAAACAATTAACAACCGTTGCCTCCCCGGCAACGGCGCCAAAATTTGATCGCTGTCGTAAGCGACACAAATATAATTACACTTTCTTACTACTCAAAATATAAATATAGCAAGGGCAAGAAAGGATCGATCCCGTGAGAGGTCTAGGTTGTCAAATTGTTATGGTTTCCTATATAAAACACCGGTAGTTTTGTGATTTTATAAACTAAAAATAAAATAAAAGCAAATAAAGAAATAAGCAAACGAATAAGATAGAAGAGATATTGGTTAAGGATTTCGTTTTCATTCACAAACATGTTTTCACACAATAACTAGAATTGATATTTTAATCTCAACTTTTATCAAAGACCCTAGAATACCTTGATCGCAAGAATATCCCGCAAACCTCCTCATGTCATCAACAAACACATTAAAAGATGCGAATATGAATTCTGCCTAAAGGAACAACCTAACGTGTAAAAGCACTAATCAAGTTTAATTCCCTAGATGCGTTAAGTTCTATGAAATCAGGCCAATCAAAGCAATTGAACGTGGAAAGCGCACTAATTCAATTTAACAAAGGTTACGATTCACATATGATCATAAGAATATATCACTACAAACTATAATCATATTATGCTACTTGTATCCAAGGAATATCACTTTTGCGTATAATAAACCCTAAACTAGCAATAGATGTGATTAGAAGTTCTACCAATTTGCAACTTGACAAAACAATCAATCAATCATAAAACAATATTTCCAGAGAATTGCAAACGATAATTATGAGACAAAACTAATATATTGAATCAAAGAATCATATTATGTGAAATCCAACTATTCCATAACCAATAATAAACTTAGGTACTCATATTCATGGAGTTCATCACAAGAAGAAAGAGAAAAGACTTCATGTTGTAAAACCTAGAACAAAGTAGTGAAGAGATAATAATAAACGTGGTGTCCAATTGTAGAAGTCTTCCTTTTGTAGTCTTTTTCTCCTTCCATAACTAGGTTTTGTCTTCAAAGTCCATTAGTTGGAAATTCATAGGCCCACCATGGAGAGAAACCCGTGTAAAAATTATGTCCCAAAACGCTCGCCGGAAAAGCGGGATTGTGGCCGGAATCCCGCCGGGAAAGTGTCTCGGGTGACCGCAAAGCAAACCGGTCGCCGGTCAACGGTCCAACTCGATCGGGTCAAATCGGTCAAACCAGTCGGGTCAAATCGGTCAAACCGGGTCCGGTCGGGTAGAGAGTCGGATCGGTCGGGATGAGTCATTTGTTTCTAGTCGGCTAAGTCGGATCTGGGGGTGATTGGGTTGAGTGGCATTGGCATATGCCATTACTCATGCCATAGCCGTGAGTTGCACCAGGATGGTGCATCATGTGCACTTCCAACCAGACCAAAATGGCTGTTCCCTTTTGTAGACCAATCTTCCTTCCCCTGCAATTTAACTTCATTGTCTTGCCTAGCCATTGCACTAACAAACACCAGTACCACCCCCGCATTGCCATATCAACGCCAAGGCTATCCGACACCAAATCCACGGCACTCATTTGTCTTGTTTTCCGGCTCCTCCTCACCTGTATCATATCGCCCTTTGCATCTAACACAGCTGCAAGTTCATCCACCATTCGGTTCCATCTTGACCCTTTTATGGCTGGCAGCAACGAGCACCACCTGTAATGCATAGACCTGCCATTCAAACCCATCTTCCCCGCACATACCGCAACGCCAAACAACCAACTTGAGCCTCAATGCCCCACTCATATTCTCGCAACTCAAGACCTAAGCATTAGCTCAACAAAACCAGGCCATCACTTCCTGGCTGGCTCATTCATTCATTCCCGCAAAAGACCCATTCAACATAGCTGCAACACAACATGTAAGTATAATACCTATGCATTTGCACAAAGCACACATTGCCTCATTTAGTGTCTTCTTTGACCCGGCAGACAAGCACGACCACAAACTCATTTCACGGCTCCATAACCTCCACCCGCTGCCTGCCTAGCCACCGCAAAGCATCGGGTCACCACCTGCATTACCCAGCTCAAGCCGTAACTCCATTGCGATTTCGAGGCTCGACTTTGAGCAACAAAGCACCAAGAGCAATAACCATTTTTGCCACCTCCTGCTATTCATCTTATTGCCTCGGCTTCATTGCCTCATTTTGCAATTTCAGCTTTGCATCGCATCTTCACAACCTGCTCTTCCATGACACTTTAACCACCAATTCATCATAACTTCCAACCTGCTCAGTCCACCCATTTCATTCTTTGCAATATAACCAGTGGTGCTCCTCCCACACGAATTGCAAGCCTGTACATTCTCATTGGCAAACACACACCCGCACAACAAAGACAACACTGCAGGTTGCGACTCCAATATATTATAGCTCATCCGCCATTACGCAACTTCTATTAGCTCGCAACATGCATCAACTCCGAATCCAACACCTCTACCACCATTTTCACTTCCAGGACATCAACAAAGACATTGCACCATTCTCATAAACCCGACTCGTTAACTCCAAAGAACCCAAACCATCTGCAATACTGACCTCATGCATCTTCCATAAATCATCCCAGCTCGCCAAATCATCCAGCCTGCAACACAACATCTAATTGCTGATGCAAATCCATGACAAAAACATCAATTTCCTTGTCTTTCCCGAACTCGATTAACAGATCAGATCCCCTTCTAGAAAGCTGATTGAACAATAGCAGCAGCGTCATTTTTCTGTCTCGAAAGCACCTAATTCACAAAACCCCTTCTCCATCTCGATTTCCATCAATATCATCTTCCTCTTCCTTGAGAATCCTCACAGCTGACCTCTTCATCGATCCACCATCAACAGAATCAATCCCTTCTCTATCTCTAGCTGCCACCGAGCATCAACCTCTCAATCTTCATCACAAAATCACTCGAACTCATCTCGAAATTCAAGCCACCAAAACCCATTTCTCTCGTTCTTCTTCTTCTCCCTGAATTTCTCCAATAGCCCTCTCGATCTCTCTCAGTTCAGGTGAGAAAATGATTGAATGAATGAAATGAGAAACATCTTCTCGATTTAGGTTTTTAGGATATGCTGGATAATGCCACCCCTCTTCATCAGATAAGGGATACCCCAGTGGATGCCCCATAACATGTGGTCACCCCATAACCGCAGCTGGTCTGTGTTTAATACTTCTCCAATAGAGTTTCCCCTTAACTTTGACTGGACTCCGGATAGTACATGCCTGTGAAATGACGATTTTGCCCTTGTAGTCTTTCGAGTTCTTGTTTTGCTCATAACTTCCTCATACGAACTCGGAATGACTCCATTCTTTCGGCATTGTCTTCATCTTCTCGTCCTCTACACAATGAAAAGTAGAAATCTTGTATTTGAACGAGTTCCAATTGGTCTTTTTGCTCCAAATGACTCCATTGCACCTAATAAACTCAAAAGCACACATAAGATACATAATTCACAAGATAACTCGCAAAGAAAGCATAAATACTAGATATAAAATTAGGTGTATTCTACACCTATCAAATTCCCCCACACTTAGACTTTGCTAGTCCTCGAGCAAATCAAACAAAACAAAAAAATACAACAACTCCGTGTCGTCGAGGCTACGGTCACTTTTAGCATAAATAACAAGCCTTTAAACCCCTAGGTGTCCCTAGTGGACGAGTTATAGTCTCGTGAAGGTTTACTAGAGATATACCTACAAAACCTATATTTCAAACTCCGTCTATTTGTGACAAATCAATGAATGAATCCAAAATGACTACAGGAGGAGGTACCTTGCAAATTCAATTCATATATTAGTAAATAAACTCTAATTAGATAGTCGAACAAGCCACAATACTCGGAAACTAACAAACCACAATCACAATGAAAAGATTAAGAAGATGAATATAGATGTAGATGTTGGCGGATATTCACAAGTGTTCGATGTTTCCCATATCTGTCTGAAGGTCACTGCTAAGATGAACCTAATCCTATTGGATTGAGCTACTTAGTGTTGAATGCTACATCAAATCAATTGGCATATACAAGGGAACCAGAAGTGACTTTATTCAACACAATAATAAATTTTTTTTTTTTTTTTATATATAAGATTGGATCAAACTGGATCCAATTTCTCTAGACGGCATGATTAGATCTTTTGGATCCAAGCGCATGCTTCTTGTCAGCAAGTACATGATAGTTGCCTTGGATCCTGCATTCCACGCTTGTTTAGGCGACGGAGACAGGGACTACGTTTCACACATCTTTGCTATTCCCAAGTGTCTTTTTATTCCGTTTTGGTCTAATTGGTCGGTCCTTTTTTTTTTTTTTCTTTTCATATATTTTTTTCATTTTTTTTTTTCTAATAACTCAATCACTCTATTTCATCCTAGCAGTAATAACACGTCGATGTTTAGTGACCCACCAAAGCACTTAGAGAACAATAGATAAATATGGAAAAAATAAAAATAGAATGTGATATGGTGATATTAGAGATATGGTAACAACTATCATGTTAATTTGTGATTTCTGAGCTATATTCTTCCCTTTTAATTAATTGGTTCCTCAACTCCTGCATTCAAAATGGTTCCATCCACTAATGGTGTCAAAAACAAACTATACAAACATATAAATGCTCCCCCACACTTAAACTTCACATTGTCCTCAATGTGTAAAACCGAAAGTTCTGAATTCTGACGTAACAGCAGATAAAACGCAAAAACTGTACAAATTGGTAAGGAATTTGGAAAAACTCCATTTCACAAAAGTTGTTCACCTACGTGTTTTCTACACAGTGTCAAAATTTCACAGTGTTTTGATAAACGGTCTGACAGTTATGGTCTCTGGACTGAACTACGCGCAGTCTGAAATTTTCTGACGAAAAGGTATTCGTCATAATTCTCTTCTAAGATAGATTACGGACTCAATGAAATTAAACATAGGGATGCAAATATGATATGAAAACAGTAAAAAATAAATAAACGAAACAAAAATAAAAAGCAAAAGGATAAGAGATACAAAACCGGTGGGTTGCCTCCCACTTAGCGCTTGTTTTATAGTCGACGGCCCGACTTAGCTTCGTAAGATTCATTCCCCATACACCAATAATCTGAAAAGTTGGGGATCCGTCCATAGAACCTGTTTTGCAAACACTAACTTCACACAAATATTAGTACAATAAAGCAAAAGTGAAGCTATGAACCGATAAAAGCTTCCCCCACACTTATTCTTGTCCACACATGGAAGTGTATAAAGAATATAGAAGTCGGGTACTTCCACGGTTTTGGTTCCATAACCTGCATAGTATGAGAATCAAGTATCTCTAATGGCGGAAAACGAGAAACAAAGTCAGTCAACAATATTCTCGAAGCACATACATTCAAACCAATAAGAGGTAAAGGAGAAGAAATAATAGGCAAAGGGTTAGATAAACCTTTCACAATCTCTTGTATCACGGAATCCTCTTCATCCTTGAAAAACTCAAGTGAATTATTCACCTCTTTTATATCATGGTCCTCTATCAAACCTTGCAACCATTCTTCGTCCGTTTCTGCCTTAACCAAAGTATCGACATAAACATCATCATTACAATCATTTGCAAGCTCAATTGGGTCTTCCACAATATTGGTCATAACGGTCTCATTCTCAACATACTCCTCTTTGTTGTAAGGCACATACTCTTTTGCGGATCCAAATTTTATCATAAGAAACTTTTTTTAGAACACTCGAAAATGCATCATCCTCAAGCTCCACCCTTTGAATAGGCTCTTGATCATTATTAAGATCAATGCTTGAGTAATCTACACAAGTGTCGACATATTCCTCTTCGTCTTCATCTTGATCCCAAAAAGACTCCTCGGAAATTTCACCATGAGTTGTTCCAAGCAATGTATCATAATCACCGTCACTATCATAGTCAACATAAGATTGTTCCTCGCTGAATTTAGTGTTGATAATCTCTAACTCATCCTTTTGAATAGGTGAATGATCATTATTAAGATCAAGAGTTGAGTTAACTACACAATTATCCACGAAAGTGCCCAAGGATTCGCCTTTTTCAACATTAGCATCAATCAAATATTCATCACAAACCATATGCACATTAGATTTATCCATATCTTCCTTATATTGATCAATGCCTCTTCGCAAGATAGTCATACCTTCACGAAGTTCTTGGAGTTGCTCGTTTGTAGTCTCTTTTGCTTTTTGAAATTCCTCTTGTAAAAAGGTGGAAACTTTGTCTATAAAGTTAGAGACTTTTTGTTCACAAGCATAAGAATCCTCCCATCCTTGTTGTTGTTCACACACATACCCGCCATAAGGTTGTTGAGGAAAACCACAAGGTTCCATGGAATATTGGTCATAACCAATGAATTGGTTTTGATTATACCCATGGAATTGGTAGTTATCATATTGTTGAGGTTGTTGAAAACCGTATCCATTGTTCCAATATGCTCCTTCCATAGAAATAAGCACCTGAAATAAAATTCTCACACCAAGGTTAAAACCCAGAAAATAAGAAAAATAAAACAAAAACAAAAACTAAATACAAAAAATAAGAAACCAAAAACAATTAACAACCGTTGCCTCCCCGGCAACGGCGCCAAAATCTGATCATTTGTCAGTAGCGACACAAATATAATTACACTTTCTTACTACTCAAAATATAAATATAGCAAAGGGCAAGAAAGGATCGATCCCTGAGAGAGGTCTAGGTTGTCAAATTGTTATGGTTTCCTATATAAAACACCGGTAGTTTTGTGATTTTATAAACTAAAAATAAAATAAAAGCAAATAAAGAAATAAGCAAACGAATAAGATAGAAGAGATATTGGTTAAGGATTTCGTTTTCATTCACAAACATGTTTTCACACAATAACTAGAATTGATATTTTAATCTCAACTTTTATCAAAGACCCTAGAATACCTTGATCGCAAGAATATCCCGCAAACCTCCTCATGTCATCAACAAACACATTAAAAGATGCGAATATGAATTCGCCTAAAGGAACAACCTAACGTGTAAAAGCACTAATCAAGTTTAATTCCCTAGATGCGTTAAGTTCTATGAAATCAGGCCAATCAAAGCAATTGAACGTGGAAAGCGCACTAATTCAATTTAACAAAGGTTACGATTCACATATGATCATAAGAATATATCACTACAAACTATAATCATATTATGCTACTTGTATCCAAGGAATATCACTTTTGCGTATAATAAACCTAAACTAGCAATAGATGTGATTAGAAGTTCTACCAATTTGCAACTTGACAAAACAATCAATCAATCATAAAACAATATTTCAGAGAATTGCAAACGATAATTATGAGACAAAACTAATATATTGAATCAAAGAATCATATTATGTGAAATCCAACTATTCCATAACCAATAATAAACTTAGGTACTCATATTCATGGAGTTCATCACAAGAAGAAAGAGAAAAGACTTCATGTTGTAAAACCTAGAACAAAGTAGTGAAGAGATAATAATAAACGTGGTGTCCAATTGTAGAAGTCTTCCCTTTTGTAGTCTTTTTCTCCTTCCATAACTAGGTTTTGTCTTCAAAGTCCATTAGTTGGAAATTCACCCGGCCCACCATGGAGAGAAACTTAGTGTAAAAATTATGTCCCAAAAACGCTCGCCGGAGGAAAAGCTGGGATTGTGGCGGAATCCGCCGGAAAGTGTCTCGGGTGGCCGGCAAACCGGTCGCCGGTCAACGGTCCAACTCGGTCGGGTCAAATCGGTCAAACCGGTCGGGTCAAATCGGTCAAACCGGGTCCGGTCGGTAGAAGTCGAGTCGGATCGTCGGGATGAGTCAATTTGTTTCTAGTCGGCTAAGTCGGATCTCTGGGTGATTGGGTTGAAGTGGCATTGGCATAGGCCATTACTCATGCCATAGGCTGTGAGTTGCACCGAGGATGGTGCATCACATGCACTTCCAACCAGACCAAAATGGTTGTTCCCTTTGTAGACCAATCTTCCTTCCCCAATTTAACTTCATTGTCTTGCCTAGCCATTGCACTAACAACACCGGTACCACCCTCTGCATTGCCATATCAACGCCAAGGCTATCCAGACACCAAATCCTGGCACTCATTTGTCTTGTTTTCCAGCTCCTCCTCGGCTGTATCATATCTGCCTTTGCATCTAACACATTTGCAAGTTCATCCACCATTCGGTTCCATCTTGACCCTTTTATGGCACTGCGGCAAAGCACCACCGTAATGCATAGACCTGCCATTCAAACCCATCTTCCCTGCACATCTTTGCAACATGTGACAACCAACTTGAGCCTCAATGCCCCACTCATATTACGCAACTCAGCACCTAAGCATTAGCTCAACAAAACCAGGCCATCACTTCTGGTTGGCTCATTCATTCATTACGCAAAAAGACCCATTCAACATAGCTGCAACACAAAGCATGTAAGTATAATACCTATGCTGTTTGCACCCAGACACATTGCCTCATTTAGTGTCTTCTTTGACCGTGAGACAAGCACGGCCACAAACTCTGTTCACAGCTCCATAACCTCCACTTCTGCTGCCTAGCTTTGCTGCAAAGGCATCAGTCACCACACTGCATTACCCGGCTCAAGCCGGTAACTCCATTGCGATTTCGGGCTCGACTTTGAGCAATGACACCAAGAGCAATAACCAGCTGCCACCTCCTGCTATTCATCTTATTGCCTCGGCTTCATTGCCTCAGTTTGCAATTTGACTTTGCATCCGCATCTTCACAACCTGCTCTTCCATGACACTTTAACCACCAATTCATCATAACTTCCCAACCTGCTCAGTCCACCCATTTCATTCTTTGCAATATAACCGGTGGTGCTCCTCCCACCTGAATTGCAAGCCCTGTACATTCTCGTTGGCAAACACACACCGCACAACAAGACAACACTGCGAGTTGCGACTCCAATATATTATAGCTCATCGCCATTACGCAACTTCTATTAGCCTGCGGCAAATGACATCAACTTTGAATCCAACACCTCTACCACCATTTTCACTTCCGGACATCAACGGACACATTGCACCATTCTCATAAACCCGGCTCACCGTTAACTCCAAGCCAACCCAAACCATCTGCAATCTGACCTCATGCATCTTCCACGGTGCCGGCTCGCCAAATCATCCAGTGCAACCACCTGACATCTAATTGCTGATGCAAATCCATGACAAAAACATCAATTTCCTTGTCTTTCTGAACTCGATTAACGATGGATCCCCCTTCAGAAAATTTGATTGAACAATAGCAGCGGCGTCATTTCTGTCTCGAAAGCACCTAATTCACAAAACCCCTTCTCCATCTCGATTTCCATCAATATCATCTTCCTCTTCCTTGAGAATCCTCACAAGTGACCTCTTCACCGATCCACCATCAATGAGAATCAATCCCTTCTCTATCTCATTGCCACCGAGCATCAACCTCTCAATCTTCATCACAAAATCACTCGAACTCATCCGAAATTCAAGCCACCAAAACCCATTTCTCTCGTTCTTCTTCTTCTCCCTGAATTTCTCCAATAGCCCTCTCGATCTCTCTCGGTTCGGGTGAGAAAATGATTGAATGAATGAAATGAGAAACATCTTCTCGATTTAGGTTTTTTAGGATATCTTTGGATAATGCCACCCCTCTTCATCAGATAAGGGATACCCCAGTGGATGCCCCATAACATGTGGTCACCCCATAACCGCAGCTGGTGTGTTTAATACTTCTCCAATAGAGTTTCCCCTTAACTTTGACTGGACTCCGGATAGTACATGCCTGTGAAATGACGATTTTGCCCTTGTAGTCTTTCGAGTTCTTGTTTTGCTCATAACTTCCTCATACGAACTCGGAATGACTCCATTCTTTCGGCATTGTCTTCATCTTCTCGTCCTCTACACAATGAAAAGTAGAAATCTTGTATTTGAACGAGTTCCAATTGGTCTTTTTGCTCCAAATGACTCCATTGCACCTAATAAACTCAAAAGCACACATAAGATACATAATTCACAAGATAACTCGCAAAGAAAGCATAAATACTAGATATAAAATTAGGTGTATTCTACACCTATCATAGGTCCCCTTATCCCCTTAAGGATGTTAGGTATCATATAAAATCCCCAAATTCCAAAAAAAAAATCAAGCCCCAATAATAGAATTCTTTAATAAGAACGTGCGATTGGGGGATACTTGAACTAATTGGGGGATAGAGGAAAAGGACAAAAAATGGATTTAAATATCAAATCAGGGTCACCCCTTATCTAAGTATTTTACCTAATACCTAATCTATCCCTCATTAATCATGATTAATTAGTAATTCATAAGATTATTTGATAAATGATTAGTGTGTATATTTATTTATATTTGGGTGAGTGAGGTGAGAGTAGAAAGAGGAAAATTTTTTTGAGAGGGAACTTTTTTTGGTGAAAATGGAGGATGATTGTGAAGAGAGTTGCTGCTGAATCTTTAGCTCAACTACAACAAGAAGCATATCTTGAATCTTCTGCTAATGACAACAACTCACAATTACAAGTATTTGTGGAACCAACACCCTTGGATCATGATTTTTATGATCATGAAGTGTTTCGTCTAGAACCAACCCAAGAGAGTAAACTAGTCCAACATACAAGCACTCCCAATACTCAGGTAAAGGTGCCAATGTGTTGAAAATTTGATTTTTTTTCTTTGAATCCACCATTGTTGCAGCTGAAATAGATCGGTGCCGGCATGGACGTAGTATGAATACAATGCTGGCAGTACCATTACCAACATGGTATTCATACTACGTCCATGTCGTCCAACAATATCCCCCATTTTGAAATGCAAGCCGGCATTGTCTTCAACCGAAAAAACCATGCCGATACAAAAGTTACTTTTTACCTACCACGAAATATTCTACGGAATATGCTACCGGCATGGTTCAATTATAACGTTACCATGCATGTACCCGATAAAAAACATACAGGAAGCAGTGTCTTCCAAAGCTAAATATCGGCATGGTTTATTGATGCCTACACATATGTTTCCGGCGTTGATTTCAAATGAAATTTGTATGCCGGAAAGCTTTTCAAATTTGGTATTCAGTTTCGGTACAGTTCGACCATGCCGGGACCTTGGTCGAGCATGCAGGAACTGTGGTCCCGTATAGTATTTTAATTTTTTTTTTGAACTAATTTATTTTCTTTTCATTCGATCCTTAGGTTATGACATATATTGATCCAACAAATGCAAGACCGCTTGGTCGGGATACGTCGGAATACTATAAAATGCCTCCGGTATGTTTCCAAAGAATACTTTTCACCTAGTTTCTTGAATTTTACTAATGGATTGCTTGTAATGAACCTTATAATCTCCCATTGTTGTCTTTATGTAGGGAATAAAATCTAAAAAGGAAGCAATTGCTTGGGATTAAGAGACGGCTCTTAAGAAGATGTGCGTGCTGGTGAGGAATACCCAAGGTTCAAAGATCCGTTTTGAGATGGTTTGCGAGAGAAGTGGGGAATACAAGGAGAAGAATAACCACAAGAGAAAGGGTTATGTATCCAAAGAAGACTAATAGGGTATACAAGACTCGTACGAGGAAGGATAATTTCCCCTTTAAGCTTGTATTCCATTTAAGAGACAAGGATAAGGAATGGTGTGGTTCGGCTGTCATAACCACCCGGATCCGGAAGATTTTGTTGGTCATTCGCTAGTTACGAAGCTAAAACCTCATGAAATGGAGGATGTAAAGAGATTGACCAAAGCATGTATCAAACCAAGACAAATTCTCAGAGGCTTCAAGGAAAAGGATCGAACGAACGTGTCTTATCTAAGTACAATTTATAGCGCACATGCAAGTATTAGAAGGGTGGAATGGGAAGGGAGGAGCGTTATGCAAGAATTTGAGAAGATAGTTTGGGATCACAACTACACGCGTATCAGATTTCCGGCATGGATATTTATAAATATTTCTATACCGGCCAATGTAGTACAACTCGGGGATCGGCCTGGCTCGGCTGGAGACCGATCCCCGAGTATTTCCCGATCCCGGTCGATCCAGACCGAGTAACTCGGTGAGTCATACCTGTGCATATAGTTTCTAGATATGTGAACTGTTTATGATGTGGAAGAATTATGAGAAAAAAAATGGTAAAAAAATAGTTCAAAAAGAAGTAGAAACTTATAGAGCTGGTTATTACTTGTGCCTCCACTGCTGGTTTAAGTTTTTAGGGTTTTATATAGTGGTTTGGGAACTATTTTAATCCTAGTCTGCCAATTAACTCGGTCCGAGTCACGACTAACTCGGCGAGTAATTAGAGAATACCCTGCTCGTCCGAGTTTTTGAGGATCGTATCGGCCAAAGACCGATACCCGGGTTACTCGCGAGTAACTCGGCTGACTCGGCCGAGGCGTACTACATTGATACCGGCACAGTTCAAATTCTATACAGGAACTTGGACCCTTTCATCCTCATTTTCCGGCATGATTTTAGAAAAACATTTTAATGCCGGTATTAGTTGCGACATGGAATTTTAATTACGTATCTAAGCCAGAAACGGTGCCGGCGCTGTTCAACCGAAACATTTTAATACTGACACCTTGGTGTGAATAAAACTTGCAAAGAAAACATTTTACTAGAAATCTAAACATGTTCAACATAAACCAAACAACTAAATTGTGCTTAAATGTTCTTAATCCAGGTATCATAAACCAAAAGTAAACCAAACAACTAAAGAGTTCATCCAAAAACTAGTTCGAAATTGTTCAAAACGTAACAACCACCATCCAAATGAAGAAACACAACGAAAGAGTTCATCACTTGATCTTTTGCTTCTTGGCCACGACCACCTTCCTCGTTTCCCCGAACAAATCTTTTGCATTAGGGTCTTCCATTTTATCAAGATTTTCCTCAACATCCTTCATTTCTTCAGGGGATAGCACCCCTCCTTTCTCGTTCTTGCAACCAAACATCTTCTTCAACTTGCTAAGCCGACATTGCTAGTTTCATACATCCAACACATAATTAGTATAAATATATGCTAATATAAGATTATGTATACATTAATTGACTAAGCAATTAACAATACTTACTAGCAATCCAACAGTCTTATTAAGTTGGGCCATCGTAGGTGGTGCCTCTGTAGGAGTTGGAGCGGGAGGGTTTTCCTGGGGTGGAACTTTGACGTTGTCCGGTCGCACGACAAATGGATGTGACTCTTGCATGTAATAAAATATGTAGTCGGGGTGGGCTTTATCACCGTTTTCTGCAAGCTCCCAGTTACTAATATCTACCAAACGACGTGTTTCCCTATCCCTCCAATGAGTTGGTTCTGGAATTGGATCATACTCTACCCTCAACTTCAGCTTAGTTGAAAAGCTCCGATAACAGTAAACTTCGTACTTTTCAAGAGAGGCTGTCTCGGGATAAGGTAATTGCTTACATCCAAGTTTTCGCATGACACGTCGGGGATCAACCATAACGTATCCCATTGGGTGGAACGACGGTCCATTGTAAAATGAAACGTTATTATACCTCACACTTTGGTGGTTTTCTCTAGTCTCCTTGTAAGGGTCGAACACAACCTCTTTGGTAGGCATCGCATCCAGATCCAATCTCATATCTGTCAGTCGACGATTGTTACCGGGCTTCGGAATATTGTTGAACTCGTATCTCTTAGCTCTAGGCGCCTCGGGTTCGGGAATGTTTATGATCTTCAAGAAGGGGTAGTCCGTGAGCAATGTTGGGAAGTGTTCATAAGCCCACACCTATACCAATGTGGAATGATACATATAAGAAGCAGTAAATTTTGTTTCTAAGTTCATAATAAGGGTACATAAGAACATAAGTTTAAAAACAAAATTACCTGGAGTAGAGTGAAATTCCCGACAAATTGGTTTGTAACAGCCTTAGAGGCCCTTCTCATCTCCGCCATCAAATGTTCCATTACCACGGTGCCCCAAGAATAGTTATAGACATCTTCCAACGGATCCAAGTATTGAAGGTGGTTTGCACTAACCCTGTTGCCACCAGCGTCATGGAATACCTTAGTGCCCAAGATGAATAACAAGTACGCAGCGGCTGTATAACGAATTTGTGCCGGGTCCCATCCATCCTGCAAACTTATTTCCTGCGTGTTTTCAAACTTCTCCTTAAGCAGCTTCAGCTTGATGGTCTTTGTCCTACTATTCTTAGCTACATAGAAGCTTTCCACAGAAGTTTTGTAGTCATAACCCAACATCTTGTTAGTCAGAGCGTGCAACTTCGACCATTCTAGGTCCGGACAGTTATCTCATTCTGCAATTGATTTGCCGATAACATTCAAGCCTAGAATGTTCTGAGCATCATCAGGGATCAAGGTCATCTCCCCAAACGGGAAGTGCATGGTATCAGTTTCACCATGATACCTTTCGACGAAGCAATTGACTGTCACAGAATCACACTTCACATAATTTTCAACCAAACCATATAGACCAGACTCCCTTACTAATGTTTAGACCTCTTCACATTCCGTAGACAAATCCCAATGAGACGCGGCTTGGTTTCGGCAAACACGCACAACCTTCTTATGATCCTACAATTAGGAGATAATACGATTAAGAGATTTTTCATAAATACACAACAATACATATGCACAAGATAAAAAATTCTTACATAGGTTTGATAGATAATACGAGCCCACGTGTCCTTGTAGCCAAATAGCATTCTCGGATCCGAAGCTTCACCCCAAATTCTACCACCCAAGGTAAGGTATCATGTCATCAATGTGAGGAAGGTGCGAACCTTTAACTTTTACTTTGCCTTTGCCTTTGCCTTGTGTCAGTTTTTGACTTGGCCTACCATCTTCCTCTAAAACTTGGCTTTGGGTTGCTAATTGACTTGAATCCACCTCATTATCTTCCTCCTCACTTTCCTCTTCATCTTGCTCATCATCTTGCTCATTGTGCTCAACTGTTCCAGTAGGTTCACAGATTACTAGTCGACTACGGTCACCACTCTCTCATTTTTCCCTCTTGTAGAGCCTGCCCCCAAATGCTTGTTGCGACCTTGTTCTCTCCCTCGAAGAGGCAGAGACTGAGGAGTACCAAGATCGCTCTTCTTTCTTTTCTTAATGCTAGCATCCTTAGCTTTTGTTTTCTTAGCTTCCTTTGCTTTAGCCCTATATCAAAAGAAACACAAAATAAATATAAGAAAATTCACTTTCATATTTGATGCCGGCATAGATATACTGAAAAACGACATAGAATCATCAGTACCGACTTTGATTCACGAAATATCTACAATGCCGAGACCAAAAAACGGCATAGTAATTTAACAAAAACACTATCCGGGACACAATGCCGGCATTGCCGAATAATTGTTGACAATGCCGAATAATTGTTGACAATGCCGGTAGTCTTATGGAATTCCTTGGCAGTCCCTGGATACAAACCGATGACTGCCGGCACAAACGTAAGAATTCAAATCCATGCCGTAATCAAGTACCGGCATGGCATTCAACCTAAAATTAATGCCGGTACTGATAACAAATTTCTAGGGTTTTCATGTATGTTAAAAGTGGACTGCCGGCATAATCGAATAAATTTAAAACAAAGCCGTAACACACTACCGGCATATTATTCAATGCCGGGACAGAACATTCAGTTTCAGGTGATTCTGTAACTCTAAACCGACATGGTATTCATACTAAAATCAATGCCGTAACTCTTTACCGGCATTGCCTTCATACTAAATTCAATGCCGTAATTAAGTACCGACATTGTATTCATACATATTTCAATGCCGGAACTCACTGAAACTCAACTGTTTGAGTTAGGGTTCGTGTTTCTAACCTAAACCCACTGCTGTAAATCGATTCAAACACTTATAAACTAGTTCAAAATCACTTACCTTCTCACAGAAGCCATGTTTACGAGAGGTGGATAGTTCGAGTTGTCTTCTTCTTCTTCTTCTTCTTCTTCAAGAGCAATCCGATTGATTCTTTCTTCTTGTTTTTGTTGAGCAAGTGATTTTGATTTTGATTGCGGGGGTTTCTTTCTTGGAGGCATGATTATAGATAGATTGGAGTAATCGAAGAAGAAATTTTTGAATCGACGATGAAGAAGATGGAAGAAATTTTTTTTCAAAACCTAACCCTAACCGAGTGTGCCGACGCAAATGGAAATGGGGATAGCTGATTTTGTGTTTTGATTTTGATTTTAAGTTTTTTATTTTATGGGAAGGGTAGTATAGTCTTTTCATAATGTTTTTAATCAATCAAAGGGTATTTTAGTATTTTTCGCCCCAAAAAACCCCTTAGAAGACACTATTGGTTGGGGGAAGTAATTTATATCACCAAATTAGTTCAAGTATCCCCAATCGCGCGTACTTTAATAACAAGATCAATAATAAATTGATTTTTCTACAAATAGAATTTATGCCGTTGGAGCTGGAGTACAAAGCAGCTGCCCTTGCCCCATTGTAATTCTACTTTGATTTGATAAACAAAAACTTCTTTTAATTACGTTGATTTGGTAATCCTCTCTGTATACTATATTATATTATATAAACACCTTTTGGTTTACACCTTTTTCTACACTAGATAATTCCAACTCTTCCTATCTCTGTCTCAGACAGAATTTTTAAATCATGACTAATTTTCTTATAATCTTTGCTGGGTTGAAATCCAAATTGCTACTCATATTGTTGCTTGTTCCAGTACTGGTCTCTGCGGAGTGTTCATGTGACGGAAATGGGGAAAAACGAAATAAAAGAGAAGCTCTGAAATACAAATTAACAGCAATAGCATCAATATTAGTAGCAAGTGGAATTGGTGTCTGTATACCAATTCTGGGTAAAAGAGTATCAGCATTAAGACCAGAAAACAATATATTCTTTATGATAAAAGCATTTGCAGGTGGAGTTATATTAGCAACTGGGTTTATACATGTTCTACCAGATGCTTTTGAGAATTTAACATCACCATGTCTGAAAGAAAATCCATGGGGTTTCCCATTTACTGGTTTTATAGCTATGATGTCTGCTATTGGTACATTAATGGTGGATACATTTGCAACTAGTTATTATAAGAGATCACATTTTAATAAAGCTTTACCAGTTACAAGAGATGAAGAACAAACTGGTGAACATGCTGGTCATGTTCATGTCCATACTCATGCTACTCATGGTCATGCTCATGGTTCTGCTTTCCTTGATTCATCTGCTCATGATACTTCTGATTCTTCTTCTTCCGAACTTATTCGTAGTCGGGTTATATCACAAGTAAGATTTTTTCATCATTTCTGATTTTTTTGTTGGGATTTAATTCATGATTAATACTGATTTGTTGAAATAATTTCTCCTGGTTTATTCTAATTGAAAATTGAACCTCTAATTTAATTTAATTTAATTTTTTTTAACACTTATTACTGATACACATTTTCTCTTTTGAAATGGCTAATGTCCCTTACCTTTTCCTCATTTTAATTCCTTATACAGTATCCTTCTTTTGATAATCCAAGACAAATCCAGGGATGAAATGCTAATTTAATAGTTGGCTAGAGGGGATGTGAATTTGTTTGGGATAAAATTATTTTGATGAGAAATCACAAAAATTGGATAGGGTTAGGAGTTTCTTGAGTATTGAGTTTTTCTTGTTTTTAGGTACTTTTTGTTTGTTTATGAGCTGATGGGAATGCATTGATCGTAGGTATTGGAGTTGGGTATTGTGGTTCACTCAGTAATTATTGGAATAGCTTTAGGTGCTTCTCAAAGCCCTTCTACAGTAAAACCTCTAGTTGCTGCCTTGACATTTCATCAGTTTTTTGAAGGCATGGGACTTGGTGGTTGCATCTCTCAGGTATGCATAACATCCAATCCTAAATCAAAACTTTTATGTCAATTCATGTTTGCCATATTATGATTTTTTTGGTGTACCATGTGTTATTTCTTCTATTCTAAAGGCTCAATATCATGTCAATTGCAATATCACCTTCTTGACCCACTTTCAAAAGCCTACCACACAAATCATTTTAGATCAGTTTGTGGATGTTACCATCTGTTTATCTAAGTAAGATTCCTTCATTTGCTAGTGTAAGTTGCACTGTATGATGTTTTAGGCATGATAAAGCGTCTGATATAATGTGTGTTTGCAGGCAAAGTTCAAGAGTAAAGCAGTTACTATTATGGCATTGTTCTTCTCACTAACTACCCCATTCGGTATCGGAATTGGTATAGGAATATCAAATGTTTACAATGAGAATAGCCCAACTGCTCTTATCGTCGAAGGTGTTTTCAACTCTGCATCGGCTGGAATATTAATCTACATGGCTCTCGTTGATTTACTTGCAGAAGATTTCATGAATCCAAGAATGCAAACCAATGGTAGACTTCAATTAGGTGCTTATGTTTCACTTCTGCTGGGAGCAGGTTGTATGTCTCTTTTGGCTAAGTGGGCTTGAAACTGTATTTTGTTAGGTTTGAATTCCTTGAAAAAAAAAAAAAGAAGAGGCAGTTTTATGTTTGGCAAAAGTGGGTTTATCATTTGTAGGTTGAGGAAAACAACATAAGTATGGTTCATGTTAATATTAGTACTCTGGTATGAGCTGTGTGCTGCCACTACATTGGTGCATATTGACGCTGAAAAAGGCTTACATCTGTGATCCTAGGTCTTCTTTTTTGTTATGTTTGTTTTTGCTTTG
This sequence comes from Papaver armeniacum, assembly GCA_023531295.1. Classification (NCBI taxonomy): domain Eukaryota; kingdom Viridiplantae; phylum Streptophyta; class Magnoliopsida; order Ranunculales; family Papaveraceae; genus Papaver; species Papaver armeniacum. Next base: position 680,105 of record JAJJWW010018250.1, read on the forward strand.
TGTTTCGCAGGAAAGGGAACAAAAGATTGCAAGGAATAATAGTTTTTTTTTTTCTTTTTGTGAAGTGATTTACCTAGTCTTTTGATTGTCCATGTGACTTCAAAAATCTTAACAAGCAGCAGAGAGTTAAAATATACTAGAGAAGACTGAAACAAGTGATTATGCATTTTGGCCATTTGAAGGCAAGTGATCCCTCCTAATGTTAAAATAAAAGCAATTTCAAGAAATAATGCTCCAACAAAATTGGTTTTCGTTTTCTGCAAATCGTAGTACATGACAGTCGTGACTGCATGTCCCCTACATAGGGCAAAGACGAATAACACAGATGTATATTTGGCATCCTTGCGTAGTGCCCGCATATATTTGACAAACGAAGTCGAGAGTGATTGCTCTCCCATTCATAATACAGTAAAACCTTTGTATATTGATACTCCATATATTAATAACCTTCATATATATATTAATAAAAAATCATGGTCCCAACTTGGGCCAGTTATAAATGTAATAACCTCCACATTTTAATATTACTGTTTTTCTCCGGTCCCGCCTTAAGAAATTTACCTCCATATATTAATAATGGACACTATATTATAGAAATATAGATCTTGTTACATTGAAATTTATGAGAAGAGGAGGTAATTTTGGGGTTTTACTATAATTTTTGGGTTGTTATAGATTGATGAATTATCTTCTAAGATAGTAGTATTATCTATAATTGTAGAGAACATCACAAATTCATGATAACCTTACAAGTTCTTAGATATATACATGTAGTTGTGTATTAGAACTATAAATATGTATTACATTATTTAATAGGATTTAGATAAACTAGTGTCTAACCCGTGCTACGCACCGGGGCCGGTGGGATCGGCTAATTTAGCGTGGCGGGGCTTCGCCCCGCACCCGTAGACAAATGCATTAAAAAAAAAATTGAAAAATTTGTGATTAGTTTTATTTTTAAAGAAATAGGAAACTTTGATAACCATTAGGTGTCTTATTATTCGATGGTTTAAATTTGGTATCAGAAATTTATGTTAATGTATTGGCTTTATGTCCAGATATTAAAATAATTGAAAAAAAATTGACTCCATAATTAAATTAAATTTTATTTACAATTGAGCAAAATTATACGCTTATTTATTTATGTAACCTGTGCTACGCACCACGATGGAGATTGTATTTTAGGGTGTGGTGGGGCTTCACCCCGCCTCGTTGCACAAAGAAATCATAAATTTCCAGAAAAATCTTGATTAGTAATATTATTTTTAATGGATAAATTTTTTTGATACCCTTTGATAATCATATATGCATAATTTACAAAGTTTTTTTTATCGCCTATATTTGGTATATATAAAATCTTAATGCCACACCAATTAATGATTCACCTGCCATTATCATTATAGTATATTGATAAAGTCACTAAGTGATGATACCCGTGACATGAATTCGATACTCGCGAGCACCAAATTATTTACTGGTAAAAAAATAATAATTAATGATTCACCTAGTATGAAATCCGTGCTACGCACTGGGCCCAGTGGGAATTGTCGATTGGTGTGGCGGGGCTTCGCCCCGCACCCGTTGCGCAGATACATTAGAGCATCTTCCAAAATTCTTGATTAGTTTGATTATATTTAATAGATGGGAAAAAACGATTCCGTCTAAATGGGAATTGTCCTTCGTTTGGTGTGGCGGGGCTTTACCCCGCGCTCATCCCAGAGGGGGTTCCAATTAGGTTCTGCATTATATATATATAATTAAGGCACTAATGCATTGCGATTGTTACCAAGTTCACCAATTATCATTTAATTGACGAAGATTAAGAGGGTGTTTGGATACCAAAAGCAGAAGCCAGTCTCAGAAATCAAAAGAAATAACAATTTGCTTTGTAAAAAGTGAACTTGTTTACTTCTAAAGGTTATTTTGAAATCATATCCCTAAATTACTTTATGGATTTTCGACTTGATTAATGTATCATTGTAATGTGTATCCAGGCACCTAATAAGAAATTATTTTGCATCATCATTAAGTTGCATATATTTTTACTTCGTGTATGTGAATAGCTTAGAATTGTTAAGTGACGCAGTTCATTATATGATTATCCCATACAATATGTTAAGTATGAATTATATCTCTAAGATAATCATAGTTAAGAGAGACAAAATAAATTGTATAAATGAAAACATTAGTTACAGAAAGATTGTTACAAAGGTGTTCATAGCATACCGACATAGCTGTTACAAACAAACACTTACAGATGTTTTCACAAACTCTACTAAAGGAAGACAACACGGAGATAAGAGAACTATACACTAACATAAAATGGGAAATTAAAGTTTACACTCAGTGTATATGAATTACTCATAATATTATGATCTCATGCATATGTACGCATGAACTAAAAATTATGAATGTCCAAGAGGAATTGGTTTTGATTCCATTTTGTAGCTAGATAATTAAACTCGATCTTATTGATTTAGTTTACTAGTGCCTCTAAATTATACGATGACCACGTGCATCATAGAGCAAATTATGTATATTTTAAATGTCCGAATATACACATGACCTAATTAGAAGCTAGGTCAAACTTAATTTCCATTAAGGTTACCAAGATATATTAACTTGCATTTATTAGTTCATAGATCGGTGTATGTATTGCAAAATGACCTTGTACATTATAAGATGATCTCATGCTACACAGGCCATGTACATTGTAGCGTGAGATTCGATCAAGAGGATTTTAACTTGATTTTGATCGTTAGCTAGTTAGATTTTGTTGAGTAAGATTATGAGTAACCCATAATTGTAAGATCTTCCCCTGTCCAATAGGATGATATCATGCATTACCAATTTAATTTCACACATTTTGGGTTGATCTATGTGAGCACTTACGATTTATAAGATGATCATTATAGCACGATCCCACGCAATATATATAGTTTGGATTTGGATAATCGCATGCAATATAAATACTTATTGAATTATACGATGGTCTCATTCCATGAATTATAAGTATGCTCATGAATTTGGTTGAAAATTCTCTGGATAGAGTTAAATTGGATTTCGTTGATAAGTTTATGGATACCTATGAATTATAAAGTGATCATATGTTTAATATGATGATGTTAATATAATAGTTTGAGTTTTTGTATACGAATACCTTCAAATTATAAAATGATCTAAGTCGCTATAGGATGATCCCTTGAACTGTACATAATGTGAAATATATAATAAGATGATTTTGTGCATGAGATACACATTCCATCCGAGAATCCAGAATGTGCAGCGAGTTGGTAACCATCCTATAAGAGTAAGTTCAAATCAGCATACTGAGATACACATTCTGTAATCTGTTAAGATATTTCCGTGCATGTGAAAAATAATTTTCCAATTTAATAAGTGTTTTAGTAAGGCATACCTCAAGAGCATACCTCAGCCATGCATCCAACTTCACCCAAATTTAGCTTCTTAAAACGAACAGAATCTCCAAGCAAGGTAACACCACATTTCCCCGTGTAAACATAGGTAAGTGACTAAATACGTCACTGTGATGGTAAAACACTACTCAATAGTTGAATTTCGATCTCTTAAAATCAATATAGTTTGGCTGCAATCAATGAGGAATCTTTTGAATTTCAAGCTCTTAAAAGCTATGACATTGGTAAGACACTGACCAACGCACTGTATCTTCTGTAGTAATGAGGTCATGTCAATGGCCTCAGAGTGGAATGCAGAGTTCTAACCCACACAAAAAAAGTGGCCGACACATTAATTTCTATAGTTTTTCATCAATGTCATATCTCCTGCATATGAAACTTATATTAAAATTTTTCATGCTTAATGTGTTCCCAGTGGATGTCTACTCAACTGACGTAAGCATAAGAAACTTGATCATATAAATAAACGATACGCTGTAAATCAAGTACATATACCTACTGATTTGTTCACTAAACTGCAACTACATTACATTTGTACTTAGCCTCTCATTTGGCAACTGCCAAAAAGAAAACCATTAGAATCGAAGAAGGAGAATTGATGAATCAACTTTTGGTTAAGTTAACAAATTGTAACTGCTCTACTCAGGCATCTCTTAATTCAAATCATAACTTTGAAACCCCTCAACTCATTTTTCCAAAAGTTCTTTTCTGCATGCAAATCCCATAGCGTGAGAGAGATAAAACACTGAAATTTCAACCAAATGTAGCCTTTTTTTTTTATCTATGTTTAAAATAAAATAGAAGTGGTTACCCTAATAAAAATCAACAACAAAATAATAAATACTTGTTATGGCATGGTATTTTTTCGGTCCATTATTGCTGGTGTTCTGATTTCAATCTCGACTATAATCCAAGAAGATAACCCAAATATGAATGAAACAATAACAAAAAGTTAGCACGGTTAGGCTTCCTCCACAACTTATATTCCTACCCAACAACCCAACAAAATAGCCCAACCATCGTATGAGAATTTTGACATCCAACCATCGTATGAGAATTTTGACATCCAAATGCAAGATTTTTTCGAAACTATTTTTGAAAATATGCACGAATATTTAGAGCATCTCCAATAGAATGTGGAAGATTTATTTTTTAACATAGGATTTTAGATTTTCATTTTAACAAAATACAGGAGGGATGAAATATTAATTTTAAAGGTTTTGAATAAAGTCTTATTTACACCTTCTGAATGACCTCCATATCGTATTTTTGATTTTTAATAATTACTTAAAATACAATTAAACCGTAAAATTTTATCCATAATATTTTTTAATGGCCAAACCCCTATACTATTGGAGATAATACTATATGTGCAAATCCTTCTAAATAAGGGTCTTGATAAAATGTCCACAAAGGATTTTTTACACACACAATGGAAGGTGCTCTAAGAACATTATAAAAATATCCCTTTTCTCTAGCCTATAAAATAGCTTATTATTATTTATTTAAATTGAATATTTCCGTATAAAAAACAGGGGAAAATATGTCCGTAGAATTATTTTTTATTTCTTCTTACAAATTTCTTAAACATCAAAAAATAATTTCGTCTAAAAATATTATTATTATTATTATTTTACAAATTCGGGTTATAAAAATCAAACTAACAATTTCTTATAGAATGGAAAAATGAGTTGCAAAAATGTCTGGTGTCACTGCTAATGTCTGTCTTAAAAATGAAACTCGTAAATTGTACACAAACAATAATTAAGCCACCCTCTAGTAGCATGTGCATGAAAGTAATGGAGGCACTGTAAGCTAAAAACAAAAGTACGTAATATGAATTCTCAAATCCAATAATATAAATTCTATAGTCCTCTAGTGGATAAAGAAGGATAATCTAATTCAAATCCTAAGTGTTTTTGATGGATCCCATCAAGCCTCTTCGTTCAGGTGCCTTAGTTGAGATACAAATGATAAAGACCCTATAGACGATCAAAACCCTAGAAATGTTGACTAAAGAATAGTAAAACTCAACCTAATGCAAAGAAAACATGTGGTTTTTAGTACCACCTCGCCACTATCAAATGGATTTCCAAATGAAACTTGAGTTTATCATCAAAGATGAATGAGCCGACGCAAGGGCGGATGACTTAATTACACATCAGTTTTCACATTTTTTTAATCCAATATAGTCATTTTTTAAGGGATATTTTGACTTTAGGTCACACAAAAGTGACCAGAGTTGCGATTGAGTCACGATAGAATTTTAATTAGAGTTTGGGTCACAGGACCGTTGTTGACTGTCTTGACTGTTACATAAATATTTTTGTTTTGAACTAATTCATAATTTGTTAACTGTGTTAGTTAGACGTTAGCTTAATGTTAGCATGGGAACTGCACGTGCAAGTTAAAACAAACCAAGAGGCTGAATAATAATTCTAGACTCCGTTGTAAGTTTTTTACACCAGCTCCATCGCCTCCACCTTTTCGACCAACAGAAGATGAACAGAGAAGATTAGAAATCCCAAATTCTTATGAACCCTAAATTTCATAGATATCAAAAACCCCAAACCTAACATAAACACATACTAAAACATCTACCAATAATCATCATCATATAGGTAGCCGCAGTTCTAACTTTTTTGATACTCAACTGCATTGTCGCTTTGAGCACCCTCATTTGAGTCATTCGGACACGTTACTGCTGATCCAAAACTCATTCCTGTAACCTATGGATGCGCTACTGTTATAGGCTATAGGTACATATAGGCTGTGATAGCTTAGCTCTTTAAGAAATTTAATCTGAAACATACATCTAGCTCAACTGCATTGTCGCTTCGAGCACCCTCATTTGAGTCATTCAAACACGTTACTGCTGATCCAAAACTCATTCCTGTAACCTATGGATGCGCTACTGTTATAGGCTATAGGTACATCTAGCTCCCTTCCTGGCATCCTAAAGCATACTCAACTGCCATGCAAGATCCATGTTGAATGCATTGATATGCTTTCATGATAGAGGATTCCTAGAAAAGAAAAATTGTTACTGTGATTATCCAGGATACAAATTGTCGCGTCTTTTATCATTTTTATTAAACGAATCATATGTTGCCAATTAATAACACATGATTTGCAATTCTTCTTAAACCCCAACCTGAATAAAAAAAGTTCTTAAACCAATCATATGTTGCCAATTAATAACATATGATTTGCAATTTTTCTTAAACCCTAACCTGAATTAAAAAACATACGGAAATAATTTAAATGAAAACTTTACCTGTAAAAGTCGAATATAAAGAGAAAATCCTAGAGAGAAAATCCTAGAGATGGTTTCAGAAGTCACGAAAGCAGCAAGGAATAATAATCATAGCCTTGATACCTGAAATCCAAATGTCATAAGAATTTTGTTTTGTATTTCAACTTAACGGTGTAACAACCCAAACCTTGTTCATGGATTGCCAATTAATAATAACATATGCAATTTTTCTTAAACCCTAACATGAATTAAAAAACATACGGAAAGAATTCAAATGAAAACTTTACCTGTAAAAGTCGAATATAAAGAGAAAATCCTAGAGATGGTTTCAGAAGTCACGGAAGCAGCAAGGAATAATAATCATAGCCTTAAAATTATGAAAAATTACTGGCAACAACAGGAATGGATTAGGATTACACATCTTGATTCCGGATCTCCACGATTTTTTGTTTTTCTTCCAACCCATTTTTTGATTTTTCTGATCTTTTCTTAGTGTACAAAATAATTTTAAAGTGGATGGATATATTAATTTCACTAAGCAGGAGAAGTGCTGGGCCTTCAAAATTTATAAGTTAATTTTGAAGTTCGCAATTTCTCACTGTAACTCATCGTCAATTTTCTGACAGTCTTACATTGGAAGGCCTTTAGAATCTAATGCTAGAAACATCCCCGTCTATACACTGGCTGGTACAACTGCATACTCAAGGGAAATGTTTATAACATTAGTTAATGAAAAGCATCCATGTTTATGATCAGAGATACATAGAAAAATCTGGTTGCCATAAGTTTACGATCAGACCACCTGTTTAACAACATGCAGTGTAAGTGCAAATGCAAATGTTCAGGTCACCTGCATATCTGTCAAGAACCTCGACATCGACAACTAAAAATTTGTGAGACAGTAAATACCGACCACATTGAGAAAATATCAACCATACTAAGATGTACCATGCAAATGTTCAGGTCACCTACATATCTATCAAGAACCTCGACATCTTTCTCACCTTTAACAGCGTGCATGATAAGTGCTTCGAATCACCGAATAAATCAACTTAAAAAGATCATAAATCTTCTATTGGATACTGATACCTATTGTGCGTTGTGCGTAAGTTGTGATGACATTTTCGGTAATTTTATATGGTATGCATTAAAAAAAGAAGCCCACCCCGAAATAGGTTCAAAATAAACTTACTACCACATGATTAGAACATAAAAATGAAATGCACCATAACCTATAAGATCATAAAGCAATGAAACAAAGAAAGGGGGGAATTAAGATTACACAACATACCATTCCAGAAGTAAAGATCCATGTTGTGGCCTTAATATATCATCATGCTGGCCAACTTTTGTAAGGACTTTCAACAACTATGAAACAACTAAACCCTCTTCCTGCAAATCAGCAAAAAGCACCAAAACCCAAAAGATGAAAATCCATTACACAAAGAAAAAAGAGGATTCAAGATTTCAAAACATTTTTTAGTTTCCAATGTGAAGATCCATAGTAAGCTCCTTCGTTATCTTTGATAACTTTTGCTCGTCTAGAGTTACGAACAATTCAGAACCTCATAATTTAGAATTTCCTCATCTCATTGGTGATCCCATCCAGCGGAAATAATCAGGGGATGTTTTCGTCGAGGGTAAAGATACGGCAAGAAATAGACGAAGACATACATAGTTCCTGAAAAGCAAGAAACTAAAAAATCAAAAAGAACCCAGGGACAATGATTTATATCAGGAAGAACACAAAACAAATATTAATGGATGTCTTTAAATCGAAAATGAACACATAATAAGAGAGGACGTCAGGAACCAAAAACATGAACATCAATAGAATAATGAGAAAATACGCTGCTGTTAATAAAAGTGAAAGTTAGGGTTCCAAAATGATTTTTTTTTAATGTATAGACGTGATCCACAATATATGGTTACCGAAGAACCGAAATAAATCTCGGACTTCCAAAGTTAGCTAAATCTCTCATTGAAAAAAATCTTCATTGATACCTGATGTTCCTCCTCACATTGAACGTATGATTCTTAAAATCAAAATAGTTTATAGATTTGTTAACAAAAATATGGATATATTTTTCACATTCACAATTCTAGAAGATCCGGAATATCCTGGCCCCCATAAATACGCAAAATAACCTCTTTACAAAACTGAATCAAATTTTGGAAGGATCCAAGCGTCTTATCTTGCTATATAATGCGGGTCTAAATTTGGAAAACTAATAATATTTTCCGGTAAGTCGTGATAAAATACGAAATTACAAAACGTCCGGGCCCTCCCAAAAGATATTATAGATTTTGCGGCTATAAAATTTGAGAGGATAAAAACTTACTCCCGATAAAAAAATTCTTTTCCATTAAATCGTAAAAAAACTTATTTGTATCTTTTAGGATTTTTTCCATTAATTTCTCACGTGAGAATCTTGTAAAAACCCTTTTTTTTTTCTTTTTTGACATGTAAATCTCATAAAAAAAACTGATCTATATGGATTTCCCTTTTACATGGAAATTTTCGCTTCTTTTTCCAAAAAAAAAAACGTCCGGGAACCTTAACGTTAAAAAATACATAATCACCATAAAAAAAAGATACTCACATGTTGGTCAATAAGATGGATTTCGAGATTCCATACTTTCCCAAGTCGTTTATTTTCGAACTTCCAAACCTTTAAAACCAAGGCTTTGACGATCTTCTGAGTTGCACTATCGGGACTGAGTTTGGAGAAAGGTGTATAAACTGTATCCGCAGTTTTACCAACATTTCCTAAACAAAGCATTAACAAAGCGATTAATCAGCATCAAAACTCAATACTAAACAATCAAACACAGCTGCACATCATAGACATGCCATCAAAAATAACACTAAATACCAAAATAAGTTATAAATGCTAGATACAAAAGTGACAAACTGCTTAAAAACCATGAAAAAACCCGCACAGAACGACATATGTATAAACTACAGGAATAATTTGTCTAGACTACGAACCCTGCTTAGGATTTTGCATTGTTTTCTGATTTCCCCCTCCATCCATTCAAAGCGTGATCTTGATTGATTGGCGGCTGTAGTCAGGTATCTCCCGTCAACTGAACATGCAAACCAAGTATCTCCAAATCGTTTATATATATAGACCCATAGCTTGGTTCCTAAGAAATTCCATTTTATTTCAACAGTTATATATAGAATTCAACAAAATCAATTCTGGCAGTTTATAGATTTGTTTACAAAGTTCCCAAAAATTAACCCAAACACAGATTTATTTACAAATATAGTTTAGTACTAAATACGAAAATATGATTTTCATATTATTTTTTGTTAACAAATCCATGATTTCCATAATTAAGCCGCTTAGGTATAAATGAACTTAATAAAATAAAAATATGCGATATTTAATGGAGTTTCGTCTATAGCAAATAATAATCCATGATTTCAAAAATATACATGGCGCCTATAAATAGGTAAATTAACTTTTTATTAGAAACAAAATCAGACTATCCTAAAAATACTCTCGCCGATGTATTCTCTTTTTTTTTCTCTTCATATATCGGCATTAAAATCAAAATATTTTGGTATAAAAATTAAAGTATGGAAACCAATAAGATTATTATTTTGGCATTTAAAACAATATACGAAAATAATAAGCCAGCAACTGAAGATCTTTTTAGTTATGGAAATTAATAATAATTTCGGCAACATATTCCATAATTAATTCGAATCTCGGCATAAAATATACATTAAAATAAATAAATAAATGTTATCGCTCAATTTGGAGCATTAGATTGAATCAAGTAGATTTCACATTAACGGCCACGAAATGTAAAGGGGCTAACTTTGATTTCGGCCAATCAGGAGCGAGGGTTCCATTGACCGGCCAATGAGAGAGGAGGTTAGCCCAACTCTCGACGTGGTGTGAGAGATGTGATTGGGTGTTTAGGTTGTTGATTGAACTAGAAAATTTTAACATTTCTAGGTATACCTCCATATATTAATAAATTTATGAATCCCCAAGTGTATTAATATATGGAGGTTTTACTATATAGACGATGAAGTTTGCTTAGTAATTAGTTATGCGTACTTTGAACAAGACGGTGCAAAACTTGTAATGGCATTTCTTTGGTTATTAGATTACACAATTTTGTCTAACAAAAGAAAGATAAGCAAATCATACATTTGAGTAATCAAGGTTTCTGTACGGTTCAGCTTGTGCTGATGTGCTCATACGATAGTCCTGCTGGCTCCTCTCTGCACCTTCATTATGGAAATATATGTTGGATCATCCTTAACTTCCTCCAAATGCATGCGGATGTATGCTACTGATCCTTGCAACCCTACCTGAATAAAATTGCTAGGACTACTGCTATTTAATGGTACACTTCAGGCTCCTTATTTTGGTCTCTGCGGAGTGTTCATGTCATATAAAAGAGACTAGTACTTTGTATATATATTGTACACAACAAAATATACATACTATGTATGTATTCTCTGTCACGCACCTAATTTATCCTCTTGTAGATCACATGAACACTCCGTGGAGACCAAAACAAGGAGGGTGATGAGTAGCACCAAATAGCGTGATATTATGATATATGATCAAAATCAGTTTGTAATTATAAGACTCATAATGTTAACAATGTGTATATAATAGTTCACATGGTATTATTCAAATGGGCTTATCTAAAAACATCCTATGCCTCTGCGAGTTGTCGGCAGTCGCGCCCCTCCTGGCTCTCCATTGGTAACGCAGTTTTTATTTCCCTGTATGAGGGACACTTCCTTACATGGTGGAAGATCAGATGAATGAATTTAATATAAGGTGAAGAAAAAAGTGATCGCCAATTTGGTTTATATAGAGTTTGAATAGTGAATAAGAAGGTGGGCAAGTGCTTTATGTATATGTGTTGTGAGGATAACTTCAAATTTTCAGCACCACAAATATTCATATTTGTTTCTTTTTTGGATACTATCCTCTATGATTTCTCCATTATTTCGCCATTCTTCATTTCCTTTCTATCACTTTGCGACGTCCATGAGACACAAAACAGAATTGGCTGAGAATATTTTCTTTTACTTTCTCTTCTCATCCATATTTCAGATCTTAGATTCTTAGTCGACACATATCTCTGGTGTCAACTAGAAAAGATGTTGAAGTAGTGTGTCTTCTATGACGACATAATACATCTTTCTTGATATATATTCTGATTCCCATGACAATCAGCTGAAATGTATGTATGTTTTAGTCAGTCCATAATATGGTTTATGTTTTATAATTATTATTAAAATTAAACGATTACAGAGTTTTTAGTTGATAGCCAAGCAACAAGCTGAGCACCAACTCCTTTTTGAAAAGAGTCCAATAATATAAACTTATTCGCAGTCCATAATCTCAGCTCCCCCATCCGCTTCGGGCACCTAGCTCAGCTGGTCATCCCCGTTCCCCAAAGTTTCATACGTTCCAGGAGGTCCCAGGTTCGAGCCCACAATGGCGTAATATTGCAGAAATTAACATGGAAGGTAGAGTTAGTTTGCCCCCCTCGTGACACAATCTCAGTCCCCATCCGCTTCGGCTTCCTTGGCTAGGTTACCCATGAGGCTCGCTGGTAGGCTAGCACAACAACCTGTTCAATTACTATAGTAGTATGTTGTTGGAGCTTAGCTCGTTAGGCTTCCAACTAGTTCATGTAATACTCTTTGTCCATAATTAACTTTTTGAAAAGAGTCCAATAATATAAACTTATTATAATGTTTATAGTTTCTAACTAAGAATAAAAAATAAACTTAGAAAATTACAACCAAACATTAACTTAACCTCAGCAGTAAGTGTGTTTTTTGGTTTAGAGATAATTCCCCTGCCCAAATGGAATGGAACCTTTATAAATGACTTTCTCAAGAAACACACTCTAGACTTGCTTCTAATGTTCTACTATTCAGAAAACATGGAATTTGCCACTTACATGGACATGGAAAATAAACTTTGCAGGTAGGTATGTTTCTGACCCTTATGGGGGTTTTATTTCTCTTATTCTAAGATGTAGTGCTGGTTGGTGCAGGGAAACAAGATGGAAGGGTTGCAGAGTTCAAAATCAGGATGAGATGGACGCCCAGACCATGCTAGAAGCACTCAATTGGGCAAAATAACTTGGCTACAACAACATGCAGATAAAAGGGAAAACTGCCAGGCTTACTAAGGCAGTCAGAGGGGACTACAACACCATCAGCTGGACGACCTTATCTAGAATATAAGAAATCAAAAACTGTATTAAGGATTTACAGGATTCGAACAAAAATGTAGTAGTTATTAACTTTTGTAAGGAAGCCAACAAGGCAGCTACTGCATTAGCTAACACGGCAAATGCAATGGCAACCTTGGATTACTCTAGCTATCCTCCTAGCTTTCTTTTTGAAACTCTTTCGATGGACAGATTCTTGGCCTTGAAATCTACTTCAAGGACAAATGATATGTATTTGAACTTCATCTAATCTATTTTCTTATCAAAAAAAAAAAAAAAAACTTAACCTCAGCAAACATAGAGAGAAACCATAGCACTCACCCTACCTGAGATATCACAATCTAACTCTTCTCGGTCGTCCACTACTAACAACTACTTAAACTAATAAAACGGCTAATTAACTACTAATTAGACTTCTACTTACTCATTACTACGTACATCCAAAAATTTATTGATGGGAAACCCAATTAAACAGATAAGAGCTACCCAGGGATATGATAATCCTCCCCCGAAGGACGATAAAAGTCTGGAAAATGAGACTTGATGTTGTTGGTGTCCTCCCAAGTGTGTTTCGGATAATAACTCTTTCTCTCGATAGATTTACTGGTTTCGTGATGATTTTTCCTTGTTGATCAACCAAGGGTAGATAGGGAGTAGTAGTCACTCCATCTCATACCTTCTTCTTGAGCTGAGATACATGAAAGATAGGGTGAATCTTGGATTCAGATGGAAATTGAAGCTTCTAAGCCACATAACAATCCTCTCAATGACTCTATAAGGCCCATAGTACTTTGCAGAGAGATTGAGATTCTTCCTCAGAGCAATCAAAGTCTGCCTGTAAGGTTGTAACTTAAAATATTCCATGTCATCCAGTCTGAAGCTCCTGCTAGTTCTCTTCATAACTGAGAAATACTTCATCCTCTCTTGATATTTATGCAAAGATTCCTTAAGCAAGTTGATTACTCTGTCCCTTTCTTTGAAATAATCTTCTACATCGATCAGCTAGAGATGATGTGTGTTTAAGAGCAAACGCCAAAGGAGGGATGTATCCATAGAGTGCCTTAAATGGAGTAGTGTGTAAACTTGTATGATTATCGGAATTAAAAATGTTAGAGCACTGCTCGATCGAGCTCGCAAGTTTTGCTATCTCATGCTTGTTGTCAATGTTAGATGCACAAAACTATATCTTGATTTCTAGTCTACTTAAGTCAAGTCTCAGACTAGGATTAGAGGCTGGTAGTTGAGTATCATACATCATTGAATAACCCTTAAAGATTGAAGACTGAAGATCAAACGAATATATTTTGATAACTTCATCAACAAAGAGGTATGTGAAGACTGAACCATTCTATTTACTCACAAGTATTACCATTTGTTAGAGCAATGCTCAGTTGAAACCACAAGTTTTTCTATCTCAAGCTTGTTGTCAATGTTAGATAATCAAAACTATATATTGATTTCTAGTCTACTAAGTCAAGTCTCGGACTAGGTTAGAATTCGGTAGTTGAGTATCAGACATCACCCTCAAGACTGAAGGTCAACGAAGATATTTGGAGAACTTCTTTTATCAGGTATGTGAAGACTGAACCATTCTATTTTACTTACTATCTTACAGTTATATCTTTTGAGACTATGTCGTATGACTTCTAGTAGAGTGACAAAGAAGAAATTTCGAGTCAAGCTTGTCTTGTTAAAAATCTCAAAATATGATTCAAGCATAAATATTCAAAGGTCTTAACAATTTAATCCGAAAGAATTTACTTTTCGAGAATTAATTATGGATCAATTGGAAATTTCTCATGTAAATGATTCTATCATTTGGGGATGTTTCGAACATCAAAAGAGAGAAGTTCAGAATTTCTGATATTTCTTCTCCGGGTAGGTTGGCGAACCACTTCGCAGACCATAGATATCTGAGTTTCAAAAATTCAGGGAAGGTTGGCGAGCCCAGTTCGCAAACCACAAATTCAGTAGGGAACAGTTCACGAACCGTGATGAACTGAATTTTTGATGTTGGTATAAAAGGTTTAAGGATGGTGAACCCAGTTCGTGAACAATGTACATTTGATTTCTCGATCCAAGTAGGGTTGGTGAACCCGGTTCATAACCGTAGCACCCTGACTTGTGAACTTTAGCCTTACGGTTCACGAATCGTTTCACCAATGGTCCCAATAGAATTTAGTGGATGTTAAAGACTTATTTTTTAAACATGTTTAACATTGCTATGACTCTCTTAAACACTTCTAAGACATTAAAACACTTATCTGTGTGCATCATGATTAAACTCTTAGGTGTTTAAATGAACATCAATTTGCTTATTGTTCGAAAGACATATTTCCTAAAACAGAACCGTCATTGTACATGATTCCGTAACCGTACCATAGTGTATCTTCTTATATTGTATATTCAAGACTAATTCTCACATGCTTGTTTCAAACCCTAACTAGAGTTTCATCTAAATAGAGAAAGTGTTTTTCTTGATTCTCAAGTTATCTTAGCTTGATTCTAAAATACCTTCAATCTTGAAAAACTATAAAAAGAGAAGATATTTCAACTGATAAATTCAATGCCTGACACTTTATGTCCTAGTTGATTGCTAGAGTTGTCCTCTATATGTTTCCTCTGAAAAATATAGTTAGGTATATGGCTGAAAGATTTCACTTTAGGGATTCATGAAGCCTGGTCCGACTAAATTTACCATGATAGTTCGTGTATCCTGATCTTGATTTTCCGTTATCGAGGTTCTCGTAATATCTTTTAGACAAGTTAGATAGAAATCACAAAGTTCTCTTCGTCTCAGACTTTGTGATTCCTCAATATAGATTGAAGATTGATAAGTTGAAGATTGTTATTAAGAGGTGGTAAAAGATTCATGCTTCTCATCTAAGTGAGTGTAAGTATTCCGTATTATGAGGTTTGCTAGCTTTGTATATTGCAAACAGATTTACAAGCCTTGATTTTTGATCTAGAGGGAAATAAAATAGGATTATATGTTAGAGGAAGATTGGTATCAAAAGTCTTCACTGAGGTTGAAGCAACTTTTGATCTATAAAGGACGTCAGCTAAGGGAATCAATTGCGCAGATCCTTACGATGTTCAAGAAACTTAAGGAGATCGACTATAACTGAATCGCTTGGAGGGTGGATTCGGTCTCAACTACATTCCAGTCCAAAGTCAGATAGTAAGCTAGTGTCTGTAGCGTCTTAATATAGTTTGATGTTAAAATCTGAATGAGGTCCCGGGGTTTTTCTACAATTGGAGTTTCATCGTTAACAAAACTTCTGGTGTCTAGTGTGTTTCTTTTCCGAGTTATATTGTTTATCTTTATAATTGGATTTACGCAAGTAGTACATATTCAATCTTAGTAGATACGTCCATCTATTTGTGATCGATTACGAGACTAATTTCTTGTATAATTCGTATCTTGAAAGATAGATACCAAGTTTATTACTTGGAAGAATTCCGATTGGATTATTTGGATACGTCTAGATTGAACTTGGATATTGATTTTCGGGATCGTCCAAGTAGTCTTCTTGACAATTAGGTTCACGAACTCCCTTGTCTATACATACTGATGAAAAGAGATAGAGATATAAACTCCATATGCATATAATCAAGGATCATTAAGTTGGTCTACTTGAAATTGTATTGAGTTTTTTCCATACAGGTTTTCAAACAAAAAAGTTAGTGGTGTAGTACTCTTGTAATAACCAACTATTCTGTTTTATCTAATATATATACTTTTAAGGAACAAGAGAAGCCCTTAGAAAATTTGGTATTTTATTTATCATTGTCCAAGGAAATATGTAAATTTAGGTTTTTGACTAATTCCCTTCAATCTTTGATCGTACGAAAGTGGGAATAAATATAGGAGAGAAAAATATAAGAAGTAGCCGCACTTGGTAGTACCATACTCTTAGGTTTTGGGTGAATAGATTTATTAGAAGAGATATACTAAGAAGAGATCGGTGGTGGTAAGTGTCAAATTGATTGATTTTTCTCAATCATGGTTTAATCAATTACAATTTAATTAAGTTGATTCTCTTGTTTTGTTTTAGGGACTGATCAGTGAAAGCAATTCTTCCTAAGAGGAGGAAATTTGACTCCGGCATTGTTGAGGCAAGTTTGCTTTTGTTTCTTGTTAGGGCAGACATGAGATTTAAATTGGGTAATCTAGGTTAATTGAATTTAAAGAGTATAGTATCGATATCTATATAGGATCAGGTGATAAACGGTATTGTGGTCTCGTTAATATATATATTTATCATGGCTGACTATTGATAGGTAGTTCATTCACTGCATCTCGTCCTTTTAATGTATTTTTCTATATCGATCTGCCT
The DNA here is from genome assembly GCA_023531295.1 of Papaver armeniacum. Taxonomy (NCBI): domain Eukaryota; kingdom Viridiplantae; phylum Streptophyta; class Magnoliopsida; order Ranunculales; family Papaveraceae; genus Papaver; species Papaver armeniacum. The sequence goes on from JAJJWW010018250.1 coordinate 697,369, forward strand.
AATCTAACTAAGTTAGCTAATCCTCACTGGAATTCGTTTGTTGTTGAATTCATTGCACGTTGATTTATGAATGAGCTGTAGGAATTAGTGTGAAACTTAAAATATATATACATATGCATGAGCCGTAGGAATTAGTGTACTGCCTAAAATATATATATGCATGTGATGTGATGTTTGGCCATGTTAGGATTGATGGAATGGTAAAGGGACCAGTTTTGTCTTACTTAATTATTTAAGCAGGTCAGTAAAATGAATAGGAAAGTTTGGATAGCAAATTACATGGTCTGATGTTAGTTTAAACATACTGAACTACTTAGCATGCTAAGGTTAAGTGAAATTCTTCATCTTATTAACTATGTGGTCGTGGTTAAAGTTTCGTGTGGCAGTAGAGTCTTGGTTTTGTGTGGCAGTAGTGTCTTGGTTTAAGAACGGCAGTGTGGCCTAAGCAGGTAATTAGGGATTTGGTGTATTAAGAAAAAGTCAGGGATTTTCTAGACCTGATCAATTTAATTCGAATTCTAAATGGTATGTGAGGTACGTCTTGTTATGTCATTTAAGTTACTTGTTCCGAAAACGGGCAGCTGGATTCGATGTTTAAATGATTAAAAGTTTCGATGACGTACGTCCTGTTACACCGTTCTAGAGCGTTTGTCGTTGAAATGGGCAGTTTTTGTTCGTCTCTTTGTTATTGGTGTATGAGATCTGTTCCAGTACATCATCTCGGGTATTGATAGACACATTTTTGTGTCTGATTTGTCCTCGATGTATGTATTGTTAGAACTCGATTTTTGTACTAATATTGTGTTTTTATGTATTTGTAGGTATTTTTGGGAAATAAACGTTTTCGGAAAAATTCGGCTCGAAAAGTTGTTAAAGGCATCCCGGAGGACATTTGCTAAACGGACACCTGCTTTGGATAAGGGGCACCTCATTTACTAAGGGGCACCTTCTTTACTATTTCCACCCCGGGACAGCAACTGGTAGCCGCACCTCATCATTGGTTAAGGGGCAACCATCTTCCTCACCGTTTGAATTAATTTTTTTGGCGGGAAAATGTTGCAGCACACGGGAAGATTTAGGGTTCGAGTTTTGATCGTGTTATAGAGAGACTCAACGGCTGAAACTCTCCGTGACGAGTTTATGTGGCTTAGCAGGCGTGGTATGATCTTCAGAATCAATTGGGTTTGGCTGGAAAATCGTGTGGAAGCAAAACAGGGCAGCGCAGCTTTTAAAACCCGATTATCCCTGTTTTGGATTTGGAGGATTTCTAAGAAGATTCAAGTGCTACAATAGATTGGATTGGGCCTGTTTCAGCTAAACAAGACCGTTAAATACAACAAATTCGAAGAAATTGGGCTGGAGAAACGTATTTGAGTAAAACAGAGCATTGTTTATTCTCGGGATATTCTGTGTAGGATTGGCGTTTGTTTACAGCGTGTTCAATGCAATCTGAGACGTGTACACAACTTGCTAATGCGTGATTGAATGATTATTGACATCTGCAGGCACAGACGCAGGCAAGATAGGAAAGAAAATATCCCGAGATTATTTTCCTTTACTTCCGAGTTATGGAGAGATTATCTGGAGTAATGATGAGTTATTCGTATCCCTGTTGAGTATAAATATGATGCTGGTGTAGCAGAGAAGGGGGACGGAGAGTTGGGACGAGAACAGATGCGAGAATCGAGTTTCAGAGAAAACTCTTCTGCTGCTGCATGGGAAGAACACGAAGAACATAAGACCCACATGCAACAGTCGTATATGCTACAGTATCTATGACAGAACTTATTTGTCGTTCTTTGTAACAGTTCGGTTTGTAACAAATATAGTTGTTACAAACCCGGTTTTAGTCATTTTCTCCCATTTTCATCATTTGTAAACACTTTGAGCAATGAAATCAACTTTTGAGCATGTTTCCAACATGATGGACTAAACCCCAAACACTGGGACGACGAAGGAAGGCGAATTTCATACACGGGTAAAATTATTTAATTCTTTTTAAGACTTTTGCATTAATTTTAATTGAAATATGATTTGAATTAATTGGTTGTCATTTAATTTGATGAGGTATGCTTAGCTTAAATGTTTTGATACATCATGCTTAGGATTTACAACTAATCTTTTGAGAATCTACCTTGGCAAAATCAGAGTCCATGTTAATTTTAATTGTTGAGAATAAATAAATTGAACCCTATGTTATGAATTCGAACAAATCCTAGTCCCAGTAACTCTCTTCATCCTGTGACAATATTTTGTATATATTTTCCTTAATTTCGTTATTTAGTTTTAAAACAAATTCTCAACAAGTCTGAGTGAACGAACTATTTACCACAACTTTTAAAATCAACACAAGACTCCCACTGTTGGGATTTCTCAGCAACAACTCCTAAGAAGGTAAAGGCATCCTCAGCACTTTAACTAGTGAACTCACCAGCGCACATAGACTCGACCATGGCTTTGGTCGAATAGTCTAAACCATCATAAATAATCTCTACGAGTTTCATCTTATCAAATCCATGGTGAGGACACTGGGATAGGAGATCATTGAATCTCTCTAAAAACCTATAAAGAGACTCTCCCTCTTGTTGCACACTGGAACTAATTCTCTGTCTAACAGCTGCAGTTTTATGCTTAGGGTAGAATTTCATATAGAAAGCAGCAATAAGTTCCTGCCATGTTTCAATGGATTTAGATGGTAGGTTATTTAGCCAGGTCTTGGCTTTATCTTTCAAGGAAAAGGGGAACATCTTAAGTTTCAAAAATTCATCAGTAAGGTCTTTTATTCTAATTGTCCCACAAATTTCCTCAAAGTCCCTAATATGAAAATAAGGGTTCTCATCATCTTTTCCTAAGAATATAGGGATCATCTGAAGAATACTAGGTTTTATCTCGAAATTGGCCGTATTGGCAGGCAATTTAATGCACGAAGCTCGGTTGGTCCTAGTTGGGAACATGTAATCTTTCAAAGTTGCCATTAATGGCACAGCTGAAGTACTAGGGGTACTTTCCTCACGAAGAGACAGATTCTCAAAACTGAAGTTTCCACAAACGGGGCTCTCAAAAGAAGAGTCTTCGAGCTCCCCGCTTCCACAAGAAGGATTACTAGGTTTTTCACTAATCAATCGTCCTAGATTGTCTCTTTTCCAAGCCCACTCTCTAATAACCTCGGGCATACACTAGGGAAAAAAAAATCCTAAAAGGAAAGGAAGTTCTATGCAAACACAAACAAGGCTGACTCCACCACAGCAAACCTACTGATTTCTAGCAAACAAAAAGCATGATGGCTCCACTTAGATTGTTTCTAGACCAGCTTCTAATCTTTCGAAAAGGAACTCGTTACAATCTGAGCAAACCTCTCTGGAATCAATCCGAGTTGAAGTAAGTTGAATAGAGGTGAGGGAAGATGCGTGGAGCTTTGATACCCAAGGTCTCACCGCATTACAAGGCGGCGTAGTCACGCATTCAACTCATATAAACCATCATGAACTTCGAAGTATGCTTAAAAGAGTAACCAATATTTTTCGAACGAATTTCCTATTAAGCTCGTTACCTTATCGGTCTCGTTCTATTCCAAATTTTAAAGCTTAGGTTAGAGTTAAGTATCGTTTTCCTAAGACGGGCAAGAAGAGAACGGTGATGAAATCCGGACCCTTATCTTGTATGGCTAGGCCTTGCCCTTTACTAGGAAACTAAAGCAGTCGTATTCAGTTCCTCGACATATATGCAAACGAAGGAATACAGTAACTCGCTGACAGGGGATTCGCGAGTGTTTCGACAAACATACCTCCCGTTCCAGACGGGGGATGAACCGTTGTAGTCGACTCGGGCCACGACTCCAATGTCGTGTACGAACCCAAGGGGCCGAGACGATATCGTAATCGCCGTCCTTCTCTGCACACAATTTATATTTAAACTACCCTTCCGTAGGGTTTAAAAATAATGTCCCAAAGTTTAAAGTCCAAAGTCCAAAACTAAAGTGCAAAAGAAAAGGAAAGTCTTAAAAAAAATGTCTCTCTGTTTTTTTTTTCTCTCTTTTTTTTATAAAATAAAAAAATCTTCTTCTTTCGATCCTTTCGCTTTGCCTTTTACTCCAAGTCTTTAAGTATTCACCAAAAGCTTTGGCAAAATTTTCTTTCGCTCCAAATTCCAAATTCTATAAGGAAAAGACAAAAACCCAAAAACGTAAAGAAGAACAAAAACAAATAAAAACCTAAAAAAGAAAAAAAATAAATCTAAAAACTCTAGCCTAAAGACAAGTCCGCGTCGGCGGCGCCAAAAATTGATGGTTATTTTCAATGATGTTGTAGTAAAAGGTTCGTTGAGACTTGTGAAAGCATATTTTTAGACTTAATTTTTAAAGCAAAAATATAACAAACTCAAAATACAAAATGTTGTGAAAATTATGGAGAAATTTGGAGCTAGGATTTCACCATTCATCAATACTTATGTGGTTTTAAATTAATTTATATCATGCAATTTAAACAATTGATTTGATTCTAAAGTATTGCCAAAATCAGATTTCCAAAATATCAAATGTTAGTCGCAAGCATAACGCATCAAGAGTCTAAAACTAAGCATGCATCATCAATAGAAAACACATTTGATTAATAAAAATCATTTAATTCATTTTTTTATCAATGCAATTAATCATATAAAAATATTGCATAAATTAATAAAGTAAATATTACCGCATAGTTCTTGAAAGAATGGCTTCCTCCGTCGCCCCAGAGGATGGGTTTAGCTCTTCATCATTTAAACACGCTCAAAAGTTGATTTCATTGCTCAAATAGGTGTTACAAAGATGAAATATAGAGAAAATGATTAAAACCAGGTGTTTGCAACGCTTATAATTGTTGCAAAACACTGTTACAGAGATCGATATAAATAAAGTGTCGATGTAATTGTAGCGTATAAGACTGTTAAGGAACTGTCGCAATCACTGTAGCATGAACGACATATGGGTGTGCGTCTTATGTTCTTCGTGTTCTTCACAGCAGCAGCAATGGTGTTTCTTTGTAACTTGATTCTCCAGCTATGTTGAGGCTCCGTCACTCTCCAAAACTCTCTACCTCCTCTCTAAAGATCCCCAGAACCTCTTTATATACTCGCTGGGCCAAGAATAATCCATAATAACTCCCAAGATATCTCCATTCATGATTTATATCCTCGGGAATATTTTCTTTCCCCTTTCACGTGTTTCTGAGCTGTAAAACCTTCCAAAACTTCTCCAGATTCGATAGAATCAAATCTCAGAGTAAAATATCCTCCCAATACTCATGTACATCCCATAAAAGACGCCAGAGAATCAAACAGAGTGTTCGATATCTTTTCTTCCCCTGTTTTACGAGATTTACCTCAAATCTTCTTTATTTGCGTGCATGAATTGATTACCACCCCTGTTTTGATTCAACAGGTCATTACCAAACCAAATTTGTGAGAAAATCTCGAGAGAATCCCTCCGAAATCAATACATCAGATACGCAGGTGAAAACTATTTGAAACCGAGTTTCCCGCCAAATCCAGTTTGAACTCGTGAAGAAGAGGTTACCCCCTATCCGGAACTGGGGCGCGAATAGAAGGTGGGTACCCCTTAGCGATTAGGTTACCCCTTATCCAACAGTGAGAGTCCGAATAACAAGTGTCCTCATGGGTGCCTTCTAACACTTTTTCGAGCCGAATTTTCCAAAAATGTTTATTCCCCAAAAATACCTACACACACATAAAACACCATAATAAGTACAAAACCGAGTGCCAACAATATATAGTATTGAGATCAAATTAGACACAAAAATGTGTCTATCAATGGAAACATCTAAAGAGTATATTTATAAAAGCACAGAGCTCAGGTGTTAGAATTAAAAAAAAAAAAAAAAAAAAAAAAAAAAAAAAAAAATGGTAGTTTCGCCATATCTCGTTGAATCTTTTTCACCTTCTGTTTTTATTTCTTTTAAGTGATTTGGTGGGGCACACGATTCAAGTTGTTACCATTGCTAGGGTGAAATAGAGTGATTGGGATACCACCAAAAAAAAAAAAAAAAAATTGAGATTGAGGACCATCGGACCAATCGGAATAAATTCAATAAAGTCGACCACTTTGGTGCCCTTGTATATGCCGGTTGTGTTGACCTAGTGTTAGGATTATCACCCATTTGGTTCCCTTTTATTTGCCAGCTGTGTTGATATTAGTCAGACCGGTATCTTAGTCCATTAGGATAGGTTCATCCTAGTAATGGCCTTCAGACAGATATGGGAAACACCGTTCACCTTAGTCAAACCATGTACGTTTTTCTCCACATCCATCTTCTTAATCTTTCTATGTGATTGGTTGACTCCGGTTATGATGTCCAGAAACTATCTGAGTAGAGCTTTGTCACTTATATATGAATTTTAGTATGCTTGAGTGCAAATTCGTGTACATCAAATGGAATTTCGCATCAGGGTACTTCCTCCTATAGTCAATGATTGTATGCCAACCAAGGAGATTCTTTAGTGCCTTCCAAGGTTCTGCGTAGATAACTAGGGTCTGGAGTAAAGGTTTTGTGGGTACATCTCTGGTAAACCCTCCCGAGACTACAACTCGGTCACTAGGGCCACCTAGTGAGTTAGGATTTTATTTTCTAGAATAAATTTGCTCGAGGACTAGCAAATAATAAGTTTGGGGGTATTTTGATAGACACATTTTTGTGTCTGATTTGTCCTCGATATATGTATTGTTAGAACTCGATTTTTGTACTAATATTTAATATTGTGTTTTTATGTATTTGTAGGTATTTTTGGGCAATAAACGTTTTTGGAAAAATTCGGCTCGAAAAGTTGTTAAAGGCATCACGGAGGACATTTGCTAAATGGACACCTGCTTTGGATAAGGGGCACCTCATTTACTAAGGGGCACCTTCTTTACTATTTCCACCCCGGGACAACAACTGGTAGCCGCACCTCATCACTGGTTAAGGGGCAACCATCTTCCTCACCGTTTGAATTAATTTTTTTGGCGGGAAAATGTTGCAGCACACGAGAAGATTTAGGGTTCGAGTTTTGATCGTGTTATAGAGAGACTCAACGGCTGAAACTCTCCGTGATGAGTTTATGTGGCTTAACAGGCGTGGTATGATCTTCAGAATCAATTGGGTTTGGCTGGAAAATCGTGTGGAAGCAAAATAGGGAAGCGCAGCTTTTAAAACCCGGTTATCCCTGTTTTGGATTTGGAGGATTTCTAAGAAGATTCAAGTGCTACAATAGATTGGATTGGGCCTGTTTCAGCTAAACAGGACCGGTAAATACATCAAATTCGAATAAATTGGGCTGGAGAAACGTATTTGAGTAAAACAGAGCATTGTTTATTCTCGGGATATTCTGTGTAGGATTAGCGTTTGTTTACAGCGTGTTCAATGCAATCTGAGACGTGTACACAACTTGCTAATGCGTGATTGAATGATTATTGACAGCTGCAGGCATAGATGCAGGCAAGATATGAAAGAAAATATCCCGAGATTATTTTCCTTTACTTCCGAGTTATGGAGAGATTATCCGGAGTAATGATGAGTTATTCGTATCCTTGTTGAGTATAAATATGATGCTGGTGTAGCAGAGAAGGGGGACGGAGAGTTGGGACGAGAACAGAGGCGAGAATCGAGTTGCAGAGAAAACTCTTCTGCTGCTGCATGGGAAGAACACGAAGAAAATAAGACCCACATGCAACAGTCGTATATGCTACAGTATCTGTGACAGAACTTATTTGTCGTTCTTTGTAACAGTTCGGTTTGTAACAAATATAGTTGTTACAAACCCGGTTTTAGTCATTTTCTCCCATTTTTCATCATTTGTAAACACTTTGACTAATGAAATCAACTTTTGAGCATGTTTCCAACATGATGGACTAAACCCCAAACACTGGGACGACGGAGGAAGGCGAATTTCATACATGGGTAAAATTATTTAATTCTTTTTAAGACTTTTGCATTAATTTTAATTGAAATATGATTTGAATTAATTGGTTGTCATTTAATTTGATGAGGTATGCTTAGCTTAAATGTTTTGATACATCATGCTTAGGATTTACAACTAATCTTTTGAGAATCTACCTTGGCAAAATCAGAGTCCATGTTAATTTTATTTATTGAGCTTTAATTGTTGAGAATAAATAAATTGAACCCTATGTTATGAATTCGAAGAAATCCTAGTCCCAGTAACTCTCTTCATCCTGTGACAATATTTTGTATATATTTTCCTTATTTTCGTTATTTAGTTTTAAAACAAATTCTCAACAAGTCTGAGTGAACGAACTATTTACTACAACTTTTAAAATCACATCAGGTATATATAAAAATGTTGAATTAGTTTGGTTCTCATAAAATGGTGAGTTTTGATTTACTAGATGGAAACTAATATGGTCGACAATTAAATTCAGCGAATTCACTAAATTTCCTGATAAAATTCTGTTGCAATATTTTTGGTGCCAATTAATTGTGATAATTTAATTTAAATCTTGGGTTTGATATAGCCGGAGACTTAGTGAACTTGCTTGGAGTTTAACTCCCGTTGATTATATTTTTCAGGTGTTGTTAAGGACCGTGAAGGAGTTTGATTTATTCCAGTATCGGTAGATATCCAGAAGGTATCTAACTGAGGGTGGACATCTACACTTCTTCTTTTATCTTTTTCGCTATGTAGTTGTGAGGCAGTTGGGATATTTTATTTGGGGTAGTTCCTATCATTTTTCCGTCGATTCAACATATTACTTCTTTGGATCATTTAAGGGTTGTTAAGTATATCGTATTTATTTTTTAAAAACATCTTCATTTTAGAAATAAACAAAATTTACTCTTTCTGCATACACAATTGTAATGGAACTATGTTCCTAGTTTTCTGTGGTTATGTACCTTGTTGCAGAAATTAACGACATACTTTCTATTTAATCATCGGCCGGGGTTATGTGGAAAGTAGGGTTGTTACAGTTGGTATCATGATCTTAGGTTAGAGTAACTCTAGGACTTGGGGGGAGTGAGCCTAGGACGTTTCGTTATGTATATCCATGGTTTGGATATGCTTTATAAATATTAGTATATTTATTTTATTCTTTTCTAAGATTATCATTGACTTATATAGGAATGTAAAGGCGTGGTACTAGGAGACGTAATGGTACTGGAAGAGATGGTACCGGAAATGGTGGTCCTATTGATGGAGATGAACCACAACTAGGAAATCATACTGTGAATGTGAATATGGCGCAGCTGACCCAATTAATAGCCCAAGCAGTCGTTGCTGCTATGAATCAAAATGTTGGACAAGTCAACAATCATCAGAACCAAGGACCGCCTGCTGAAACTGAGGAAGATAGATATAGAAAGGTTCAGTTTCTGTTCAAGAAGTTGAACCCGAAAGAGTTTTCTGGAAAGTCTGATAACCCAATGATAGCCCATGAATGGAAGGATGAGATGGTCAAGATTTTTAGGGCAGTAGGACCTTCTTGCACAGAAGTTTTTAAGCAAAGATTAGCTACCTTTCAGCTCACTGGAGATGCTCATACTTGGTGGAATTCAACTTCACGTGGCTTGGATCATGCCACAATGACATGGATAGACTTCATTCGTATGTTTGATGACGAGTATTTCCCTCAGAGTATTCGAAATGCTAAGGAGAGAGAGTTTCTTTCATTTAAGAAGGGTACTTTATATGTTACAGAGTACGAGATTGAATACTCAAGATTGTCAATGTTTGTACCTCACCTGGTAGATACGGAAGAAAAAAATAGACGTAGGTTTGTTTATGGTCTGAATGTTGTGTATTAGAGGCATATTGTTGCAGATCATATGATTGACACATATGTTAGGGTTGTTGAATGTGCCAGAGAGCTTGAGCAAGACCATTTAGCTTATAAGAGGGATGATGAATACCTGAAGAATGAGAGTACGGTTGACCGTGTATCAAAGTCTTCGTCGAGTCAACATGGAAATGGTAAGAACCAGCAGACCCAGAATGTCACTCAAAAATGTGATCAGCCAGGGAAGAAAAGGAAAGGGTATTGGAATAAAGGGAACTATGGTCAGAAGAACGGTGGTAATGAAGGGGCAGTAGTGCCAGCTGAGGGCGAGGCTCTTGCTGCCAAACCAATTAACTTCTATGGGGTTTGTTATAACTGTCGTGAAAGGGGACATAAGGCATCAAAATGTACCAAAGAGAATGTTCAAACAACAGACAGATGTGAGCATCCAAACACTGGAATTGGAAATCGTAATGTGCATCCTCGTGGTCAGGGTCAACTCTTTGTTGTGCAACCTCATGACGCAGAGAATACTACTTTGGGAGGTACTTTCTTTATTTTAGGGGAGCCTGTTAGTATTTTATTTGATACCGGAGCTACACATTCTTTCATATCTGCTAGGTTAGTTCGAATGATATACCTTTCTGTGGTAGTGTGTGATTTTTCGTTGTGTGTTTCCAACCCTACTAGTAGTATGGTAAAGTTGAGTAACAAGGTCGATGCATGTCCTAATATGATTGGTGATGTTGAGAACTTGGCGTATATCTTTATGGGCTGGAGATGGTTCCTTACGATGTAATAGTAGGAATGGACTGGTTATCTTCTAATTTTATGCAATTGGATTATGCTGACAAGACAATCAGTTCTGCAAAGCCGGGTCAATCTAAGGTAGTGGTGCAGACTACATCTCGAAGTCTGTTTGTAAAAGCTTTCCTTATCCATATTGAGGGTGAAGTAGTAGATAGTGAATCTCTGCAGATTGCGAGTATACCAGTGGTCTCTGATTTTGCGGATTTGTTCCAAGAGGTTCCTGGATTACCTCCAAGTATGGAAGTAGAGTTCTGTATCGAACTTCAACCAGGTACGAAACCAATTTCTCGTGCTCTTTATAGAATGGCTCCAAAGGAAATGCAAGAGTTGAAGTATCATATTGATCAGCTTTTAAGTCAAGGATTTATTCGACGTAGTTCTTCACCATGGGGTGCTCCTATTTTATTTGTGAAAAAGAAAGATGGTTCTTTACGATTGTGTGTTGATTACCGTGAACTAAACAAGGTCACGATAAGTAACAAGTATCCTTTACCTAGGATTAATGATCTGTTTGACCAGTTAAAAAGAGTTATATGGTTTTCGAAGATCGACTTGCGATCAGGCTATCATCAGCTTCTTGTTAGAGAGCAAGACATTTCCAAGACTGCATTTCTAGCTCGTTATGGTTCTTATGAGTTTTTGGTGATGCCTTTTGGGCTTACGAATGCACCAGCAGTGTTTATGGACTTGATGAATCGAGTATTTAGAGATTTTCTTGATCAGTTTGTTATTGTTTGTTATTGATGATATTCTTGTATACTCTAAGACTCGGGAATAACACGAGGAACACTTCAGCTTAGTTTTGCAGACTTTAAGAGAGCATAAGTTGTTTGAAAAGTTTTCGAAATGTGAATTTTGGAAACAATCGGTTAAGTTTTTGGGGCATGTGATTTCTGAATACGGAGTTTCTGTAGACCCTTCCAAGATTGAGGCAGTGTTGAGTTGGAAACCACCTGCAACGGTTTCAGAGATTCAAAGTTTTCTTGGTTTAGCTGGATATTACCGTCGTTTTATTAAATATTTTTCTCGAATTGCGGGACCACTTACTAAGCTAACTAGGAAGGGAGTACCGTTTGTTTGGGATTCTAAGTGTGAGGACTCTTTGTCGGGAGCTTAAGACTAAGCTTACTTCGGCACCAGTTTTGACCTTACCTGAAGAAGGAAATGAGCTTGTGGTTTACACAGATGCCTCACTTCTGGGATTGGAATGTGTTTTGATGTAGGAATGTAAGGTTATTGCCTATGCGTCTACGCAATTACGTATCCATGTGAAGAATTATCCAACCCATGACTTGGAGTTGGCAGCGGTAGTTTTTGCTCTGAAGTTGTGGCTTCATTTCTTGTATGGCGAGAGATTTGAGCTTTTCACTGATCATAAGAGTCTCAAGTATCTGTTTTCCCAGAAGGATTTGAATATGAGACAACGTCGATAGATGGAGCTAATCAATGATTACACTTTTATCTTACAATATCATCCTGGTAAGGCGAATGTTGTAGCTGATGCCTTGAGTAGAAAACCAATGTTTGTTAGCTTCCATGATGGTGGAAGAGTGGAAGATGTTGGAGACAGTTGCTGAGTTTGAATTAATCATTAAGAACTTTTCCACTTCTTAGGCATTTTTGGGTAATTTTATGGTACAACCGGCACTTATTAGCCGTATTATTCAGGCTCAATCCAAGGATGAATGGTGTGCAAAATTACTTGGAGCTGGAGACTTAAGTGAAGATTTTGATGTATGGATGGACGATGGGCTTCGACTTCGAGGTCGGTTATGTGTACCCGTTGACGCCCAGTTGACACGTGAGGTATTAGATGGAGCTCACCGTAGTCGCTACATTATCCATCCTGGAGCTACCAAAATGTATAAGGATTTGCGTAGACAGTTTTTGGTGGAAATGTATGAAGCAAGAGATTACAGAATACGTTTCTAAATGTCGAACTTGTCAGCAAGTTAAGATTGAGCATCAAAAGCCAACTTGAGAATTACAACCACTCCCAATACCGGAATGGAAATGGGATAATATATCCATGGATTTTATATTTGGACTACCAAGATCAAAGAGATGACATGACTTTATTTGGGTAATAGTCGATCGATTGACTAAGTCGGCACACTTTTTATCAGTGCATACTACCTACATCGTAGATAGATTATGCAAGCTCTATGTAGAGAAGATTGTGGTATTGCATGGAGTGCCAGTCTCAATTGTTTCTGATAGGGTGCTCAATTCACTTCAAAATTTTGGGGAGGATTTCAACAAGCTATGGGTTCAGAGTTGGATCTGATTACTTCATTTTATCCTCAGTCTGATGGTCATACAGAGAGAGTTAATCAAATATTGGAGGATATGCTTCGAGCGTGTGTGCTAGATTTCCAAGGAAAGTGGGATGAATGCTTACCGTGGGCAGAATTTGCCTACAATAATAGTTATCAGTCGAGCATTGGTATGGCTCCTTTTGAAGCTCTTTATGGAAGACCTTGTCGTTCATCGGTGTGTTGGGGAGAAGTAGGTGAAAAGAGATTTTTGAGACCCGATTTGGTTCAGCTAACTACAGAGAAAATCCTAGGAGTCGTGATGTCACGCGGATGCGCGCGTGACAGCAAAAAATGAGTTCGCGGCTTTCTGCCGTTAGATGAGCTATCGTCGGGATTCACAAATACAAATCTAGATTTAACTGATTCAGTGATTGACAGATTCCATGACTAGGAATCAACAAGAAGAATTTTAAAGATCACAAGCAATCAACCTTCTGGATTTAATCTCAAGATGTGAATTCCAGAAAAAATCATACTTGTCGTGGTCATCAATTTCCAGTTGCATCTGTTTTCTAAATCTTCGATTCCCTTTATCTCGTATTATTAGGCTCCGTCGCAGAGCTTCCCATGATAATAATACTAATAGTAATCAACCTTTACAAACCTTAAAAGAAAGATGTAAACTTGCAAAATTGTGTAAAAAAGGAACTGTTCCAAAAGAACATCGGATTTTTCTTGTTAAAGCGCAATCAAATATGACACCCATTAGTGACTTATTTTCTTTGACAACACATGGGCAGACTAGAAATTTGTACACAGATGTACGAAGAGAGGGTATACTGCATGTCTGTATCAGTATGTCAATTCATTTCCAATTTATGAATCATTGGTTGAGACACTAGAGAATCTGGGTTGATCAGTTAAATATTGATCCTCAAATCAGTTTCCATTAAAAACATTGTTTCAGGAGGAAAGGAAAAAGTGAGAAGAGAGGTATGTATGTCTCTGCACATATTTCTATAGCTTTAAGTAACTTATAAGGTCTAGTTAAAAATAAATATAAACTATAAGGGTGTTTAACAAAATAAAATAGGAAAGAAATAAAAGGATATATAAAAGATCGGATCTACAACATGAGATGAACATCCGACGGCAGAGAGCTGCGAACTCATTTTTGCTGTCACACGCGCATCTGCGTGACAGCACGACTCAGATCCTAGTGGTTAAGGATTACCTTTGTAAAGCTCAGAGTAGGCAGAAAAGTTATGCAGATAGGAAGCGTCGCCCGTTACCTCTTGAAGTTGGAGATGAGGTATTACTCAAGGTGTCTTCTATGAAGGGAGTAATGAGGTTTGGGAATAAGGGTAAGTTAGCTCCTAGGTTCGTTGGACCTTTTCCTATAACTAAGAAGATTGCAAATGTGGCATACCAGTTAGAGTTGCCACCGCAGTTGTCTGGAGTGCACAATGTATTTCATGTTTCAATGCTACGTAGACACTTAAGATATGAGGAGCAAGCTTAACAGGAAGATCTTAGTGAGTTGGTTGTGAAACCGGATGCCACCTATGAAGATAAGGGTATTCGTGTTTTAGAACGACAAGTTAGGAAACTACGGTCACTGACAATACCATTTGTGAAAGGTCAATGGAATCCACAAAACGAGCGGGAGGCTTCTTGGGAGCGTGAGGATGTTATCTGTCGTTCTCACCCGTATCTTTTTAATACTGAGGTAAACTTGATTCCGGGGACGGAATCCTTTTTCTAGTGGGGTAGATGGTAGGAGCTTTAATGTGTATTTCCTACGACTATGTCTAAACCGCAAGTGCACGGTGTCTAGTTATAGACAGTGGCAAATACGGGTCATTCCCACAGGGAACTAGGGTGTGCTAAGTTAATCTAAGGCTTTTGCTCAACTGATTCTTTCAAGTGACAAAGATGCTTGTTTGTCGATACGACTAGGCTGTTTTGTAGTGACTGTGACACTGAGCTAAGGAATTAACAATCAAAGGAGTTGTAAATGTGAGATGAGAGTACTAGGATGACTGAATTCACCCCTAATCCTATACTAAGGTAACACACATCAAATTCTAATCATGTAACTCCCCTTAGAAGTTTCAGGTGGAACATTAAACCAATTGAATTCACAAATCATCCCCTAGCATTGGTTGTCTTCTTACAGTACAACCAATCACAGGAGATTTGCTCAACAATTGGTTAATGAACCTTATGCAATTCAGATAATTAGACTAAAACATATATGTGAATTAACTTCATATATTCAATAGGGGTTTCATCAACACCCTAGCCAATTTGTTTAGAACATCATCTTTGAATGGAAAATAATTCAAATTAAAGTTGCGAGACTCAAACCCTAAAACATGGACTAAAAACTGACCACTTCTTTCCTCTCAAAATCTCTATTTTATATCAAACAAACACTCAATAAGACTTTACACGAGTACCCAAACCTGCTACTTGCTCCCTTGACGCGTCCCTAGTCTCTGAATCGAACATGCCCAGGAGTTGTTGGAAACCCTAACCCTATTTATCTTTAACCTAGCTTCTAGGTTAAAGAGAAGCTATGAAAAAGATAAATAAGAGAGCGAGGGTGAGGAGTAGGGGCTGGTATCGATGGTGGTGATGGTGACGAGAAGAGGAGATGGTGGTGATGGTGCGGCTCGTGAGAAGTATGGGTGAAGGTGTGGAAGGATGGGTTTGCGAGAGAGGCGTGGGAGAGGAAAGAGAAGGTGGAAGTGAAATGAGTTAGGTCGAGTGGGAGTATAGGGGTATGGGTGTTTCGTTGTGAGGCACGAACGGCGGGGATGATGAGAACGCTGCACCGAGCGTAGGATCTAGCAGTGGAGGATCCGAGCAGTGAGAGAGGTAGCCGGTTTTGGAGCGATCCGGTGTTGCGAGTACATCGAGGGTTGATGTGAGTGAAGGAGCGACCGTGTGATGCATTTGGGTGAGATCTTGACGGCTCGAGTGAGCGGGCTCGGATCCGGGTCGTGGGTAGCTCTCGCCCATGTCTTCCTTGTTGGGTTGCAACCTGATTCGCGCGCGGGCTTTGGCTATCTGCTCCATAGATGCTCGACTCCAATTCTTCGCTCTTTTGGCTCCTCAGATTCTCCGAGCTTTATTTATTACCTAAAAACACAAAATTAATTAATACAAATATTTATTCTTGAAAACAAGGAAAACACAGAATCTGGGATAATATCTGAGTTATAAGCGCAAAAGATGAGTAAAATGCCAATGAAAAGGTGTATAAATATGCACTATTTAGCACTCATCAGTAGACTGTAATAACCAACCGTTATGTTCTATCTAATATAAATACTTTTAAGGAACAAGAGAAGCCCTTAGAAAATTTGGTATTTTATTTATCATTGTCCTAGGAAATATGTAAATTTAGGTTTTTGACTAATTTACTTTAATCTTTGATCGTACGAAAGTGGGAATAAATATAAGAGAGAAAAATATAAGAAGTAGTCGCACTTGGTAGTACCATACTCTTAGCTTTTGGGTGAATAGATTTATTAGAAGATATCTATTAAGAAGATATCGGTGGTGGTAAGTGTCAAATTGATTGATTTTTCTCAATCATGGTTTAATCAATTACAATTTAATTAAGTTGATTCTCTTGTTTTGTTTTAGGGACTGATCAGTGAAAGCAATTCTTCCTAAGAGGAAGAAATTTGACTCCGGCATTATTGAGGCAAGTTTGCTTTTGTTTCTTGTTAGGGCAGACACGAGATTTAAATTGGGTAATCTAGATTAATTGAATTTAAAGAGTATAGTATCGATATCTATATAGGATCAGGTGATAAACGGTATTGTGGTCTCGTTAATATATATATTTATCATGGCTGACTATTGATAGGAAGTTCAATCACTGTATCTCGTCCTTTTAATGTATTTGTCTATATCGGTATGCCTAATCTAACTAAGTTAGCTAATCCTCTCTCTGGAATTTGTTTGTTGTTGAATTCATTGCACGTTGATTTATGAATGAGCTGTAGGAATTAGTGTGAAACTTAAAAAAATAAATAATATATATATATATATATATATATATATATGCATGAGCCGTAGGAATTAGTGTACTACCTAATATATATATATATATATGCATGTGATGTGATGTTTGGCCTTGTGGTTGGTTATCAGCCATTGTGGAAGACAAAGGAACTATACTTCTGGGAAAGCTTTAGAAGAAACAGTTACAAAGAATGAAAACTTATTCCTTTATCCGGAAAATGAAAAGACCCTTATAAGGGAATGCAATTTGGGATCTTTGGTTGCTTCGCCAATAAATGACATCGATTCCCATAAATTGCAACCCTTCAATCGAAACTCTATCTCTTATTTCCCAGTCATTTCAATTCTCCCGTTATTAGGCTATCAAAACCTATATAGCAGGAAAATGCTTCCCATACGCATTAACCCATTAACTATACGGCTGGTTATTTTGCCAGGTGGAAAAGAAGTGCTGGACATTCCTACACACGGCGTCAATATGTGGCAAACGATCAACAATCCTTGGATTTTTGCACGCTCGGCTCACACAATTCATACTCAGAATCTTACTCATCTTACTCGGATTCGGCCTAATACTAATTGGCAAAGTCTCTGGGTTTTAAATTTTGCAAAACACGATTATGGGCCTTTGATCCTGAGGAAATTGGTCACAATGACCAAACATCACCACAACCAAAGGAAATATGGGGAGTGGAGGAGAGCTAAGCATAAATACATGACTCAGACATATATCAAGTTGGATGAACTTGTAGATGGGGAAAAACGATTTGCTGGTTTTTAAGGAATTGAGGAGACGACCGTACGGAGGAGGTTCCTCGAACCGAACAAACTGCTTAACCTCACATAGATACACTGCAAAGGGAGTGCTTGAATTCGAGAGATCAATCTGTAAGACTCCGGCCTAAACCAAGACAATGGCCGTTCCAGAGTCAATTCAGTCACAAGAGAGGATGGGTCGATCTGTAGGAGGAAAGCTGAAAAATGTGTGAGATCAATGGTGATCAAAGATTGTAGTTGTGTTGTGTATTTTGGGTGAAGAAATAAGATAAGTTCTGATTGATTGAATTTTCTCTGTTGAGAGTAATTGCTCAGATGCTGAGTTCTTGTTCTATTGTTGTTCGTTGTTTCAATCATGATTCAGAGACTTATTTATATTGAAAGAATTGTAAACACCTTGATCCCATGAAGTGTGACAGTTGATGGAGTCAAAGAGTGGAGAAGTGGAAATCGTGTTAAAACCAGTTGCTCATCGTGCAGAGACTTGGTTGATTGTCCACCCACTACTTTGCTAACTCCTCTAACTGTTTGCACGACTTGCTCACATTCTCATCGTGTATTAACACGTGTGCCGTAGGCCACCAGATCAAAATCCTAGTTAATATCCCCCATGTGACACGATTGATGTCTCGTGATTGTGGAGTCTGCAAGGCAGACATTTATTTAATTAGTCAGTTGTTGACTTGAAGAGACGGTGAGTCTTTGTATTGCTGAGTTGAACATGTCTGTTGAGACAGAGGTATAATTGTTGAATGAATTTTGATAGTTAAGGTGAGCAAATATTGTTCATTCGATGAACTGTTGAATATTGATAGTTGAACCAATATTTCTAGTCTGAGCAAATATTGCTCATCTGAGCAAATGTTGCTCGTTTGATGAATTATTTGGTAGCGGGACCAAATAAAATACTCCCTCTGTCCCACTATTAAGTGACCTAGTTCAAGTTTGCACAATTATATTTAAGCATTTTTTACAATTATACCCTTATTGATAATAACTAGTGAAATTTTGAAATGATTTATCTCCCAAACTACATCACGGATGTTCGCAAACTTCATACTATTGAAAAGCATTTTAAAACACCTACGTAACGAATATAAACATGCCTATCAAATTATGCATATTTCTTATATTTCTTATAATTAAGTAAAAGGTGTTGTAGGGCTTTAGCCCATGGATGTGCGGGCCAATATAGTAGCTAGGGCCTTATTCCCATTGTATATAAATGACCATATCTATGTAACATATTCTCTCTTGAATGAATGAAACTCCCTTGTTTGTTTGCCTCTTTATCTTTTCTATCCACTGCAATACGTTATCAGACACGAACTCTACCCTGCGGCAATGGATTTTGATTTTTTTTTCTTTTGGGTTGCTATCAAATACACTGCGTTGGAATCAATGGAATCGTCATCGTCATCGTCAAATCAGATAAGTTGGTCTATTTTTTTTCCCTTCCCTGTCTTTGATTCGGCATATTTGATATCAAATCCGTGATGAAAGATAATTTGATAGGTCTCTGTTCAAGATCTGTTATGTATGTATGTATCCCATGATCAATTGGTTAAATCATAAAGCCACGTCTGCGCACCCTAAATCTTGAATTTTATAATAATTGATTTTGATTTGTCCTATATAAGTTACTATATGTATACAAATCCACGGCAGATTGATTTGATCCTACTGCGTACATACTTCTGATTTTGATTTGTCCTATATAAGCTACTATGTGGATACAAATCCCTATTAAATTTGTGATGAAAATACCTCATATATACTGATTTTAATTTGTCTTATATGATATGTATATAACAATCCTCGGATGATCATTACATTTTATAATATATTTTTTTTATTGTGATTGATTTTGTTCTGTACACAATCCGTCGGTAGGAACTCTGTGTGAAAGGAGGGGAAAGAGCGTCCGCTCCATCCAGATCCGGGGAGAACAAAGGGTTTCTGTAAACCTCTGTCTGAACGCGGAAGAAAGTGAAATGTCCCGATCCAACTCCCACCCGATCCGGCGATCCAACTCGCCCCAGTTCCGGCAATCCAACTCGGTCCCAGTCCCAGTCCTGTTCCAGGCTGGTTTTGGGGTGTGCGTGATTAAAGTCGTTCCGGTTTTGTCTATATATACAGGGGGAACCAAAACCCAAAGGTATGTACCTATAAAATGAATATGGGTTCTTAAATTGAGTGCTTGCTAGGCTTATTTAATTTATTTGTTTGTAGAAAATGCCTAGTTTTGTTTATTTTTGTCTTAAGACGGCCAATTTAAATTATGATTGCTTATCTAGATCATTAAGAATTTTGGTCTTAATGCTATTTTGCTCTCTTAAATATGATATTGGCTATAGTTGAATGATGTTTATTTTTTGTTCAATTGGTTGTACCAACTCAATTCCAATGTATTCATTTGGGGCTTAGAAGTACTTGAGCACCATTATTGGATACTTGATATTTTCCCAAAAAATTTGAATGTTCCGTGGAATGTATCCACTTGCTCGACTATTGATCTCTGTCAGTAGTTTTCAAAACATATATGTTCAAATAAAATCACATGTATTCCATTTTATTTTTTGTGGAAGAACTCCCAATTATTTTTATTTGAGTCGGAAAATTTTCATTTCTCTACTTCATCCATAATACTAATGAACCGGTATATGTTGAAGTATGACAACAAGAGAATTAATTATTTTTTTAGTAATATATTCAACCTAAAGTAATTGGTTGATATGTGTTGTGAGATTCTCTTGGCCTATTGAGATAAAAAAATTTCTCAAATTAAGCTAAATGTAGCAAAATTAAATGGAAAAAACCTCTAAGTAATAAGGGTTAGACGTAATGACTCATATAAAGCATGTGAAAAGGGACATATATATCATGAGACAGAAAAGTATTTTTTCCCAGTAGTAATGACACCAAAGTACCGGTATCAGCTGAATATGGGATGAAGCTAAGATGTAATTCTAGCTAGGGAAAAAGAAAGAGTTAGAAATGCACCTGGTCATATGTGTTGATATATACAATATAATGTGTGTATCATAGTAGCAACCAATTTTCACATCAACTTTAATGGCAACAAGAACTTTGCCTGGCCAATTGACTATCTTAAAGAGCTCAGCACTGCTCATTTTTTTTTTCAAGATAGAACAAAGACGTCGCAAAATCTCTAGATGTACCAAGAGATAATCACGCCTTGTTAAATTCCCAAGTAACCCGTGCAAATGGATATCACATGGAACATCAAAATGATGAGAATGTAATTTATTGCATCTTTTATAGTCTCTAATATATTTGGAAAGAAATATATTTTAGAGAAACTAATGAGTCAATCTAGTGCAATGTAATTCACTATAATATTTGGATTATTGAATCATATTGACTCCGATGATGAAATGTTGGAAACTGACTCATGCAAGCTTTGGGCATAACCATAAAGAAACTTTGGTTGTGACATGATGATTGTTTTGAAAGAACTCATACAAATATCACTTTATTTGAGTGAACGAAAATGGGAAAAAGATTGACAGAATGCAAAGTGACGACATATCTCTCAATAAGTGTTTTCTAAATTACTAGATGCACAACCCTCCTTCCCATTATGCTTTTAGGTAAGAAATCATATCACTCATTTTTACAAAGTCTTCAGTAAAACAGGATCGAGACCATCCTAAGATGAAAATGGTAAAAATTACATATTACAAAGAAAACAAGGTGAACTTTATAAAAATATTCATGCAGAATGCGGACCATTAAAGTGACTTATGGCTCTGGTGAATGTTTTAAATTTTTGGACTAGTTATAGTTCCCAAGAAATTTGCGTTTGGAAAACTACTAGCACATATTTTACATGTAAGGGCTCACCAACCCTTGAAAATGCTAGCTAGTGCACATCAAAAGGACTTGATGGTTATTGCATATTTAATAGGATGAATGCAGAGCATCCTATACCTCATGGTCTCCCAAAGGCTATCATCAATGGTTACAGATGATGTCTAAGGAATAGGTTATGCGTACAAACCTACCTTTAACTGCTTGGGGAATATGCAATATTAACGCATCTTTACTTAATTCGTTTTAGAACCCAATATTAGTCAACCTTTTCTGCGTACCAGTTGGTTACTGGATTTAAGCCTGACATTCGTGTTTTTACGCATTTTTGGTTGCATTATATATGTGCCATTACGACTCCACATCGTATTATGATGGGTCTTCAAAACTGTTAAGTAGTTATGTTGGAAATGAGTTCCCAACAATTCTCCGCATTTTAAAACTTTTGGCAGGAGATCTCTTACCGCTAGATTTGCGAGTTATCACTTTAATGAGACAGTCTTCCCGTCGTTAGTGGGAGATAAGAAAAAGTATTTTTAAGGGAACGACAGGAATTGTCGTGGTGTATTCCCACTGTGTCTCATATTGATTCTTGTACTCCACAAATGTAAATGTGAAGTGACAGAGAATAATCGATTTTCAGAATGTACACTGATGTCGCTAAAGTGACAAGATCATACATACCAGTTTTGCAAATATTCTGCAAGATTAGAAATCCTCAGTATGGGTACACCATAGACTAAGGTGTTGCAACTACACTTGGTGGAAGTGTAGTTAAGGCCGTGGCTCCATAAAGGAAGAAGGAGATGCCACTAGGTTCGATCAATGCTCACCTAGAAAGGAATTAGATGAGTAAGGCACAACTTATTTATATCATCAGAAATCATCTCATAATATTGTCTCTGAATATGTCCATGAATCAAATGGGAGGACGCTCCGAAGTTTTAAATGATTCTAGAGAACAATAAAATCCTGACGGATTTCGAGAATGCACATGAGTCAATGGAAGGATCATGCATGCACAGTGATGATATAATCCATTATTAGTTGCTCCAGAAGTAGAGCACAATGAGATCGAACCATGCTTTATTTTGATTAATTTCAAATAAGTAGCATATTTGGCCTACACAATCCAGGTAGAACTTAGTTCTTTGGCAAATATACGGGTATTTGGTGTGGTGGTGCTAACCAACCAAGTGTAAATCCTATTGGACATACATAATTAATTTGTCATAAATCATAATGAGAAGAAAGTAGTCTTAAAAGTACAAAGACTCGCCTTGTGGCGCGAGGTTTCTCACAAAGCCCTGGAATTGTTCTTTTGTAATGAACGTTATAAAGTTCTGCTACTTAGTTAGCTTAGTAATTTTCACAAGGACTTGAAATGCAGCATATGTATGTGGTTGTTACATATCTCTGAAAGAATCAAGAGATAGAAGATATTTACAAAAGTGCTTGATAGACTTTTGTTTCCCAAATCAAGTAACTCTAAACTACAGAGTGCGTTTACAATTAGGTAGAACGTTCACTTATAGATTGAAGCAATCAGGCGGAAGTGGTATACCCGTCTAAGTGGCTATTTGATTTGGAGGGGATAGACAAATAAGTTATTTTTTATTGTGTATTCACAAGAAAGTTCCTAATTTGGAATTGTAGCTATTTATGTCGACGGTACAGACATGATGAGTACTCTTGATGTAATAAGAGACTTTAAAAGCTATTTAAAATCCGAATTTGAGATAAAAAAAAATCTAGGGAAAGCTCGACCGAGTACTGAGCTTGTGGGATATTATTCCACCAGTTTGCATATGTCTAAAGTTGTCAGGAAATTTAACAAAGACATGCATCCTGATAGCACTCCCATGATTAGTCGAGGTTCAAATATAAGTAAGTGACCATTTCGTCTAAAGGAAGATGACGAATATGTGTTGGGAGATGAAATTCCCACATCTAAGTACAATAGACACATTGTTGTACTTAGTATAATAATGTACTCGATTAAATTTTACATCCTCAGGGAACTTTTTAGATAGATATAGCTCCGCGCCAACGCAACGTCATTGGAATGGTATAGTGAATGTAATCATGTACTTAAAAGTAACCATTGACATAAATTGGTTTTATCCCTACAAAGACATTAAAAGGAATTCTAATGAAAGTGCAATCCAAAAGTTTTTGATTATGAAGGAACAATAATCTCTTCCCCAAAGAAAGTAATCAGAGGGAGATATGGTACATTATTTTCTAGGTTATTACCGATATTCAGTTTCGAAAAGTACATGACTAAAGGAACTGTCCGGAACAACTCGAAAGTAATCGGGGAGATGCGACATCGGGGGAGGATCCAAGGATATTATGTCGACATATTTTACTTCGAAATTGAAGCTGTGTTGTACTCTTTTTCCCTTCGATCGAGAATAGTTTTTCCCAAAGGGTTTTGTTACTCGACAAGGTTTTTAGCGAGACAACACTAAAAACATCAAGTATGTTGAACGTTGAAGAAATAAAGATCGCGTTGATATTACTGAAAATATCTGAATCAAAGAAATGAAACGCGATAGTCTGTTAAGCAACGTAACTTCCAGGATCAACAACATGGCCTTATAAGCTTTCAAGTCACCAAGGTATAGTGTGATAAACTCCTTTTGACTGCATTAGACTAATGAAAATTTTCTAACATCAGGGGGAGCATCTAATGGTGTGTTGAACTCTTTTCCTTCACCGAGGTTACTTTTTCCCACAGGGATTTGTTGCTCGGCAAGGTTTTTTAATGAGACAACAACAAACACCGGAAATGTAATTTCCTAGCTAAGGCTATTCCCACGAAGATTTTCTGTCTTAGGAGTTGTGAAGCAACTAGTCAACTTCAACGGAGCAAAGTGATCATCCGCAACGGGTCACCTTTACCTGCATCTGTCACGTTGTACTCTTTTCCCTTCGTCAAGGTTTTATCCTAGTGGATTTTCTTTGTCAAGGTTTTAATGAGGCAACGTATACGCATCCAACTACGTTCTAAGGTTAATTAATATTGTACTCTTTTTTCTTTAGTTCAGGTTTTATCCTCTGGGTTTTCCTGATGAAGTTTTAACGAGGCAATTAATTTAGACTCATCGATCTTTAAAGATCGTATTGCATGTGATGAGCTACATGTAGAGTACGAGACAACATGTGAAGTATTACATGTGAAGAGTTGTACCAAAGTTTTATCCCACTGGGTTTTTACTTGTCAAAGTTTTAATGAGGCGATTGTCTTAGACACAATAGTCATCAAGAAGAGAGCTACATTTGAAGACCTACATCTGAAGCACTGTATGTGAAGTAATGTATATGAAATTCTATTGGACCGCACAAGGGGGAGTGTTGTAGGGCTTTAGCCCATGGATGTGCGGGCCAATATGTAGCTAGGGCCTTATTCCCATTGTATATAAATGACCATATCTATGTAACATATTCTCTCTTGAATGAATGAAACTCCCTTCTTTGTTTTCCTCTTTATCTTTTCTATCCACTGCAATAAAAGGATAATTTTAGAAATATCTCCTTGTTTAGTGATATAGGTCACTTAATGGTGGGACAAAATCTAAAAGTAAATAAGTCACTTAAAATAGGGACGGAGGGAGTATTAATTTAAGATACTGGCAACTGGACCGAGTATAATAATTAAAGTGTTGATTACGGGATCAACATAAAATTATTAGTGTTTGAATCTGGAACCATGAACATTGGATTCGAAACCTTAATTTTGATCAATTGATCAATTGATGATTTATTGAAAATCAACCACGAAGTGAAGGAGGGACCGGCTACATGGGATGATGGGTCGACCATGTAGCGCCCAGATGCTCGAGTGAGCAAATACCAAAGTCTCTTGAAGACCAATTGGTGAAAGGATGATTAAATGCTGGTTTAATCATTTATTAAAATAGTGCTCGTCTGAGCGTTAGATAATAAAACTTTATTATGAAAAAATGAGGGACCGACCAAGGGGTCATGGAACCAGTCCTGGTTGGTCATGGGATCGACTGACCATCGTTTGGTGAAATTCCAAGTTGTTTGGAAGAGTTTTAAACCTAATGTGAACAAATTAGGTCAAAATGGTGATAATGTGTGGGGCCGGCTTACTGCAAGCCAAAAGGCCAACCTTGGTCGGTCAAGTTAAATGCCCATGTCACCATAGTGTCCGTGCCTCAGTCCTGAGAATTTTGATATTTTTAGATGCGCGTTTGAGCAACATATTGAGAAAATATGAAGAAATCAGGGTTTTGCTCAAACTGAGGAACTACATAAGATGAAGGAAATAATAATAATAAAATAAGGAATCATAAAGTGTGGGACCGGCTATGGCTAAGGCATGGCCGGCTGGCCAATAAGCCCGGTCTCATGGCACTTTTCCTAATTTTATATTATTTTCATGATTTGAAGGAAATATCATGAAATCAAGGAGTTTTTTGAAACGAAGGAGTTTCCTTAAAGTGAAGGAGTTTCCATGAGATGAAGGAAACAATAATAATAATAATAATAATAATAATAAAATAAGGGGCATGTGGGACCGGCTATGGCTAGGGCATGGTCGGCCGGCTAGTGGCCCGGTCCCGTGAACCTTTCCTAATTTTATATTATTTTCATGATTTGAAGGAAATATCATGAAATTGAGGAATTTCATGAGATGAAGGAAATAATAAATTAATAAGGAATCATATGGTGTGGGACCGGCCACAACTAGGGCATAGCCGGCCGGCTAGTAGACCCGGTCCCATGACACCTTTCCTAATTTTATATTATTTTCTTGGTGTGAAGCAAACACCATGAAACTGAGGAGTTTCCTCAAACGAAGGAGTTTTGTTCAAATGAAGGAATTTTCATGAGATCAAGGAAAAATAATAAAATATGATAAAATAAAGAAAGAGCCGTAGCGCCTTAACTAATATTTTATTATTATTATTTTTCTTCCCTATTTTGCATAGGTTCATCGTTCCTTCATAATTTTTGAATGCTCGTTCAGGTGCTCGTTAGTGCATTATTGCTGAGTACACTTGCACCATTTTGTCGGGGCTTATTCGATAGTGACTCAGATGCCCGTATGTTTGAATATTTATTACTAACCCATGGAATTCTGCTGGGAAGAACCATGAATTGAAGTAATTAAATATTATGAAGAACGTAGAATGTTTTCTAGGGATTCAGTTAATGAATTTAACGACTAGAAATAATTAATTAATGGCTTTATACTAGCATGTTGTCTAGGAGCATTAATTATTCGAGAATTGAGCGATATGAGCTAGTTGAAGCATCATATTTATTATGTATAGTCAGGGAAAACGTTGTTGCATCCTGAAGACGTTATCGCTCTATACTAGCAGGCAAGCTGTCTCGGAGCCGTCCAATCATTAAGATTCTATACACATGTCTTTTATATAGTCAGGGAAAACATTGTTACATCCTGAAGACGTTATTCTCTATACTAGCAGGCAAGCTGTCTAGGAGCCGTCCAATCGTTCGATTATATATAAAAGTGATTACTGAAATTGCTCAGTATTCATGAAATCTGTCGTTGCCTCAGTTGAGAGACTGCATATTCATGTATGCTCTGAGAGACAGTATACTCATTCATAGGTTCTTGTGGCATGAGTTTTCATGCTTTAATGAGAGACATAAGTCTCAATATTCACCTGACTACTCGATCAGGAATATGTAAAGTCACGATTTTAGCCCTTGCCAAAAATCCACCATCAACATTACGTCCCCTGCTTAGTGAGGGATAATCATGTTCCTCAGTCAGCACTGGATGGTGATTTTTTAGTTATAGACGAAATAAGTAATTGAACTTAGTCGTAAGATAGAATGTTACCGGATTTTCGATTTGCTTCAATGATGCCATGTACGAGCAATTTCCGAGATAAAGATCCTGTGATACGATAGAGCGTCGTCAAGCAGGCGTGGAGTGATGAGGCGCTGATTTGGGTGGTGGAATGTCCGATTTGATGGGTTTAGCATTCGTCATCCTCTACGAGATGCAGGAGAACTTACTGAAGTTTCACCCACCTCGAGCCGGCGTAAGTTTTAAGTTTTTTGTTTTTTTAAGAAGCTTGTAACTTGTTCATGGGTTGTTTATGTTAAAATTATATATACATATGCATATATAGGCGTAAGTTTTATAGAAAACCCTTGTTTTAGGAACGGACGTTCGTTCGTTAGTTTAAGAAACGAGCGTAGTCCCTTACTTATGAGAGATTTTTTTTTGTTATAGACCTGTGTCTAGTGATAAAATTTTGTTTATGAAATTTGTTGAAAACCAAAATTTTATCTTAAAAGTGTGAGTTTTCACAAAATTGAAATAAACCCTCGTTTCAAAGACGGGCGATCGTACGAGGGAAAAGTTTTTTTTTTTTTTTTTGTCAAAAAATCCATGACATATTCACATTTTTTATTATTCACGTGAGTTTTTTCTCACGTCAATTTTTTTTTTTAAATTACATGAGTAATTCACGTTATATATATATATATATATATATATATATATATATATATATATATATATTATTTTTGTTTGAGTAATCATTAAAAGTAGACAATTATTTATGATGAAATATTTCCTTGGTGTGATTTTCCACAATTCAGTAGTGAATATTCACTCAGTAAAAGCTATGCTCACGGTTTTATGAAAAATCAAGTTTTGATTTTTTGAATAACGAATTTTTTGCTCGTTTTTGCAGAAGAAACGAGCAAGTTTTTGAAATCACCCATCGTCAATGAAATTGTAAACAGATAAGAGTTGGATTGTTACCGTTTTGCACGTGTTGTTTCAAGCGTGTTTTGACTCCACTCTTTTCGTAATAGACAATGGTGACTCCTGGTGTCTCTGATTTTCCCGAGAAATATTCTGGAAACACCAGACCAAGATGAGGACTTTTTCAGATGTTCATGCCAAGGTGAATCGTCCTTGGATGAGGGAGTTGATTCGTGGTACGACTCTTGATCAGCTGAGGAAGAAGAGAAGCGAAGATGAAAAGCTGAGAACCCATTGATCGTAGAGTTGAGCCGTATCCACCCCGTATGAAGTTCGAACCTTTAGCCAAGATCGATTTCCATGTTGAATGTAAGGAGAATGACCATTTGGATGTTGTCTATGATGATCCTGAATATCATCTGGAAGAGATTGCTGCAAAAACATCCATTTGTTTGCGTCTTCGAAACTAGGGGACGTCGCTCAACTGTGAGTGTTATGAATCCTGTCTAGAAATTTCTCCTTGCATGCCATCCGCTCTGGAAGTTTCTGAAACTTAATACGATGTCGAAATTTGATGATTGACCCCAACTTTCGAAGCTAAGAGACTGAGGAATCATATGCAAAAAGAATCCTTCGGTTTGGAGGTGTCTTGGGCGGTCAATGGTGCGTGCACATTCATAACTTGTAATCCCGTGCAAATTTTTAGATTTCATAAACCTGAGTGTGGAAGCCATATCTTTCTGCTCGTATGTCCGATTGATGCGCCCTTTTAGTATGTTGTAGCAGAGGCATACACGAACATCTTTTATCAAGGAAGTATTGTCCCATTCCTCACTCATTGGTACATTTTTGTAACCCATGGACTGAAGTATGTTGTATCTCATTTGTAGAGGTGATGATAACATCTTGTAGTAGACTTTGGCTTGTGCTTGTTCGTCGTGAAAGCTTTAGGAAGACTTCCATGGCTTCATATCTTGAATCATTAGTTCTTGGAGAAGTGTGATCCATCAAACACTTCAGAGGATGGATAGTTGATGAAGCCGGTCTTCAGGATGTTGTTCTTGAGACCGTTATAATTGCTGAGATCACAATTGGATTTGCTCTAGGGACCCTTGTTGGTGTTGAGACCATGGAAGGAATTGCTCTAGAGACCCTCGTTGATGACGAGACCATGGATGAAGTCGGGATTTGCTACAAAGACCAAAAGATGGTACGTTGAACCTCCCTAAGATGAAGGTGTACTGGGAGTTCAACCCAAATTCTCCTAAACAATGTGGCGTTACTGTGAAATGGCTTTGTCAGGGAATCAATGTCGTTGCGGCAGACAGCAGCGGCAGTCCCCATTCTGGATGTGTGATCGGTGGGGAGAAGAAGTTCCTTAGTCGTGCAAGATTTTTAATGTATAGAAGTTCCATTGATAGATGAAAGAAATTTTTTGCCGAAATACGTCACCAGAAAATTCAGAACTCAGCCTTTTAGCAAAAACGTTGTGGAATCTTCATCCGATGGCGGATTTTTGTGGTCCGCCCCTGTTTTCTTAAGCCCAGGAATTTCCTAGCTTTAGCGAAGAAGCTTTTTGGATTTTGAGCATGTTTAGGAGTCGAAATTGACGAAACAGTAAACTTCCAGGAAGTTTTCAGAAAATTTTCAGTTGGCATGTAGTTGAGTGTTTCGGCCGCATAGTTTTGCTCACTTATCCAATTGATGCGAATTTTGGATATGTTGTAGAGGACATCCTTACGAAGAGAATGGTATCTGACTCATCCTTAGATTCCTTACCAATTACTCACAGTTTATCGTCTTGTACAGGCAGCGTAAAATCGACTCAGACAGACTCGCTTGTAAAATGTCTTTCTTGTATCTTCGCGTTATTTTCTTGTGTCTTGAAGGCATAATGAAGAACTTTGATGATGTTAGATCACTTACATCCTGAATTTGTGATTGCCTTTGCTTTATATGATTAGAGCGCTCTATTCTCATGTAATCATCATATTAGGTGTCGAATGATGAAGTTGAGAATAACCAAGTTGATGGCGATGGTACGAATGATATTGTGAATAAAAGAACTGACACAACTATTTCCGCACCTGAGGAGGTCGTTACTGAAACTATTAAAGAAACCGAAGCTCAGGTCGTCATCACTTCAGGGATAGAAGAAACCATGCCAAGGATTGAAGAAACCGCTTCAATGGATAGAAAAGGCTGCTCCAATGATTGAGACTCGTATAGTGGTGCACGAATACCCTAATGCAGATATTTCCTTTTCTCCTTCATTCAGTGAGTTACTCCCGTATCATGAACTAGTTGGTGATTCAGCGTACTGGATATGCTAGCTTGTATGAAAAGATACGGGAGCGGTACGGTCATATCATCGTTACCTAAGACTCCAAACGTGTTTACTTCTTGACAATGCAAGTAGGAGTTATCTTGTGTGTCATAGACAACATACGAACCAGAGCTAGAAGTACTATTACTCAAGACTTGCCCTTTGATTGGGAGTACAACTTGGAGAACACTTGGCTTCAACGTGAAGTGGCTTGGTCAGAGAATAAATATTATCAAGGATTCTTGTGAGAATAACATACCCTTTCCCAATGATGTTGTGATGGAGAAAGAGGCTACAGTTGTTAGATTGACCAAGGAGCTGGAGTTGGAGAAAGCAGCTTTGCAAGTCTTAAAGAATGCGGAGGAGCAAAAATCTTGCTTTGCTGATTTCCTTTAATGAAATTTGTTAGACCTAACCATTCGTGCTCTGAATATCTTATGTTGATTCGGAATCCCAATGGGGTTCCATGTTTGTGGAGCCTTCCAAGCTTGTGGAATATGTGGACACTCGTGAAGAGGAGAATACCCGAGATGTTCTTCATTTTGTTTAGACATCATTTCAGTCTTAGTTAGATGCTCAATCTGAAGAGGTTACAGATTCAACCATTTGGTAACATATTGGTGTGGTGAAGTGATGTAATTTTGAAAGTGATAAGTAAAAGTTCGTTCAAAGACTTGTAGAGATTGGTTTAAGATTTGTAAACAAAATAAAGAAAACTATATATACAAAATTGTCACAATAACGAGAGATACTAGGACTTCGGATTCCACCATTAATTACATTCAATTGGTTCATAATGACTCATAACAATTCTAGCTCTTTTGTTGACTCTTTTCTTTGCCAAAAGTAGATTTCTAAAAGATTAGATGTAAATCACAAGCATGATGTATCAAAAGCTCTTACGTCTAAGCATACACCATCAAACGAAATCACAACTAATTAGTGAAAATCATAAATCAATTAAAATAAGTGCAAAAAGTCATAAAGAATCAATTATAGTTACCAAACAATTGTGATAAGGCTTCCTCTGTCATCCCAGTGATGGGGTTTAGCTCCTCATATCAAAAACACGCACAAAATAATACTCCATAGCTCAAAAAGGTGTTTTATTGAAGAAATTGTATAAAACAGAGATTTGCAACGCTGTAATGGTGTTACAGACGTCATTGTTACAAGATTCTAAGACTGCCGAAGAACGATAGTTTTCTGATGTTGTAGAACTGCGACTGTTTGTGTTCGTCTAATGTTCTTCGTCTCCTTCTTCTTCAGCAGCAGCAGAGGTGATATTCTGCACTGCTTCTCCTCGGCTCTGCAACCCCCGTTTGTTCCCCCAAACTCCCGATTCCTTTCCCTTGACCTCACCATAGGCTATATATACATCTCCGGGCAAAAATATCTCGATTAATGTTTCCAATATTATCTCTTTTCCTCCACCACAAGTCTCGGGAATAATTCTCTCCAAATATTTCTTTACGCGTCTTCTGGTGTATTTTACACTTTCCAAACTCTTCAAAGGATGTACTGATATCGAAGAGAGCATCTTAGTTACTCATCTGGCCACGTAACTTCCATAAACAGAGAAACAAATCTCGGAAACTTTCTCCTTCTCTGTTTTTACGTAACTCACGTTACTCTCCTATTTCTTCGAAACCAAACTGCTTATCGTTCCTGTATTGTCGCAAAGTGTTGGTCTGAATTCATTCCCATGAAAAACTCCGACTATACCTCTCTCGAATCCTTCCCTGAAAACCCGAGAAACCCATCCTCCGCTGTTTCAATCAAACTCGGTAATCCGGCCCTATTTAATCAAATCTGATAGACCTATCCACCCTGTTTAACCTTAAGAAGTCCATCCCAACCAATATTAACGATTGAGTCTCTTTAAATCTTGCCGAAAAATCAAACCCTAAGTCTGAACTTTGCTGCACAAACTTTCCCTCCAAATTTGAGATTTGAATCGTTGAAGATGACCTCCCATTATCTGTGAATGGTCTCCCTTTAGCAATTGGGGTGGAAATAGTAATTTTTGGGTGCAAATAACGTTGGGATGACCCTTATCAAGTGGGTGCCCCTTATCCATATTGAGGACCCAAATAATAATTTTCTCCCACGAGCGCAAATACCACTTTTCGAGTCAATTTTCCCGCAAAAGCTTATTTAACCAAAAACACCTACGAAAACATAAAATAATCAAATTAGTATAAAATCGAGCACTAACAATACATATAATTGAGATCAAAATAGACACATAAATGCGTCTATCAAATTTCCCCAAACTTATTATTTGCTAGTCCCGAGCAAATCAAATCTATAAAATAAAATCCTAACTCACTGTCGCAGGCATCGTCCATTGCATTTAGCGTATGCAATAAGCCTTTAACCCCCTAGGTGGCCCTAGTGGCCGAGTTATAGTCTCGGGAGGGCTTACAAGAGATATACCCACAAAACCTTTATACTCCAGACCCTAACTATCTAGGCAGAACCTTGGAAGGCACTAAAGAATCTCCTTGGTTGGCATACTTATTTACTACAGGAGGAAGTACCCTGATGCGAAATTCCAATTGATGTACACGAGTTTGCACTCAAGCATACTAAAATTCATATATAAGTGACATAGCTCTACTCAGATAGTTTCTGGACATCATAACCGGAGTCAACCAATGACATGGATAGATTAAGAATATGGATGTAGAGAAAAACGTAGATGGTTTTGATGTTGACTAAGGTGAACGGTGTTCCCCATATCTGTCTGAAGGCCACTACTAGGATGAACCTATCCTAATGGACTGAGATACTGGTCTGACTAATATCAACACACTGGCATATACAAGGGAACCAGTGGTCGACTTTATTGAATTTATTCTGGTTGGTCTAATGGTCTGGTCTCAATTTCTTTTCTTTTTCTTTTCTTTTATATATATATATATTTTTTTTTTTTTTTGGTATCTCAATCACTCTATTTCACCCTAGCAGTGGTAACAACTTGAATCGTGAGCCCCACCTAATCACTAAGAGAAACATATTTTAAAGAAAACAAAATAAAAATAGAAGTGAAAAGGATTCAACGAGATATGGCAAAACTACCATGTTTTTTCTTTAATTCTAACACCTGAGCTCTGTGCTTTTATGAATAGACTCTTTAGATTTTTCCATCTAATCAGATTGGTTCCTCAACTCCTACAACCAAAATGCTTACATCCACTTAGATTGGTTAGTGTCATCCTTAATAAGCATAAATTTCTAGGCTCTGGAGTTTATTAATGCGACTAAAAAGTTTATCCCATACCCCCAAACTTAAATCTAACATTGTCCTCAATGTTCTAAAGATAAAATTAAAAGCATGAACAAGGAGAAACTATTACCATTTGAAGCAAAAGAGATAAGGAAAGATATTACTGTGTCGCATGAATATTGGGTTACCTCCCAAGAAGTGCTAAGTTTAAAGTCTTCAGCCAGACTAAGAAAGGATTAGTCACTTCATAAAATCATAAAGTAATAGCCGAAATAACTGTGGGTCATCAAAACCAAATAGAGCTATCACAAGTAAAAGGAATCTGCAACATGCCAAGTTCAGGCTCAGGCTAGTTTCCTGTTTAAGACAACTACATCTTGATACATGTGTATCTTCATTTCCCTGGGAACTAGTAATCCTCAAGACGAGTTGAGGATAGAATCCTATATTAGGAAGGATTCCTTGTTTAGGATAAATTCCTAGTTTAGGAAGGAGTATTGTTTTGAGCAATATTCTTAGTTTAGGTAATATACCTAGAAAGGGAATTAGTCCTACAAAAGGAAATAGATTCCTAAGACGTTTGGGAAACCAAACCAAGCCTATAAATAGGGATGTTTAGCTCATAACTAAACACATCTAGTTAGTGTGTTTTGGTTATTGACGCACACACAAATACTAGGCACAGAAAACCAAGAGAAAGCTTACGACAATACTTGTGCAAGCTTAGCAAACAGTTTAAGGTTAATCCACTGTTTAGAGAAGATTGTGAGCGTAACAAAGAGAGAATTGTAATCGTTTTCTTGTTCATAATCTAAGAGAAGATATTTTCTTGAATTATTACTTGTGTTCCGTTTTCTAAGTTTCTCGTCTATTATTATTCCGAATTCCGCCTTTATAGTAATAGTTACCAAGGTACGAGAGATCAATACGTATCAAGTTGGCATCACGAGCAAGGTTAGTTTTTAGGGAAAATCCTGTGGTTTATGGTTTTCACTAGATCTCTCTACATAAAGCTTGGTGAGGTACTCGAGAAGTTGGAAGACGTTAAGAAAACAAGGGGATCAAGGATGACAAAGTCAGATGGTGATCCTAAGGAAGGCGAACCACAAACTATGGAAGAAAAGGTGGCTACGTTTGCATGACAGACATGAAGTCTATTCAAGTTACCCTTCAGGAATTGAGTGAATGTATTCAGACGAAGAAAAATGTTACACCTTCACCTGAAGCTTCGGAAAAAAATGATTCTGAAGAAGACGATTCAGAAGAAGAAGAAGAAGAGGAAGAAGAGGAGGATGAAGAAAAGGAGAAAGAGTTTCTTAAAAGTCCTGCATCGACTAAACCTCATGGTAAGAATCTGAAAATTGATTTTCGTGTTGATATTCCACTTTACGATGGGAGTGTCGATGTAGAAAAATTAGATGATTGGATTGAACGTCTAGATACGTATTTCTCTTTCTTTGAATATGGTTTAAAGGAAAAGATAGCTTTCGCGGCATTGAAGCTACAAAAGCATGCTCTAACCTGGTGGAAAGCTTATCAAAGACAAAACCTAGGTAAAAGAGTATTGTCGTGGAAAAGATTCAAGGCAGTTGTAAGGAAACAATTTTATCCAGGTTGGCTACCTTGAGGAGAGATGGTTCAAGTGGTACAACTTGAAGCAGACTTACAACCAAACCGTACAAGAATATACTTCGGAATTTCAGAATCAAGCTATGATCTTGGACTTAGACTTGGGAGATTATGTTATCTACATGAAATATATTTCCGGGTTCCATGAGTATATACGGAAGGAGTTGAAGATGTTTTCGGTGGATACTATCTCCAAAGCAAGCATAAAAGCTAATGCCATCGAAGGCAGGCAGAAGACAACTGATGTTGAGGAAAACGTCAAGGGAAAGTCTGCAAGTTTCGTCGCTAA
The DNA here is from genome assembly GCA_023531295.1 of Papaver armeniacum. Classification (NCBI taxonomy): domain Eukaryota; kingdom Viridiplantae; phylum Streptophyta; class Magnoliopsida; order Ranunculales; family Papaveraceae; genus Papaver; species Papaver armeniacum. Next base: position 733,052 of record JAJJWW010018250.1, read on the forward strand.
AGGAGATGAAAGGAGCAAAGAAGATAGGAAGTCTAAAGACAAAGAAGGGTTGATTTGAACTCATTGCAAACAAACAGGGCATGTTGTTGACAAGTGTTGGATGAAGTATCCTAATCTAAAACCAAAAGGGTTGCAGAAGAAAGAAGCCATGATGGCAACACTAGTCGCACAAGCTCCAAAAGAAGTCAAAGGACTAACAGAACCTTATCAAAAGCTCTCTCTAATGGCAGGAGGCGTAAAAGAACTTATGGAGGACGATCCTAGGGAACGACTCTTCACGGTTAAGATGCGAGTTAAGACAACACTAATAGATGTTGTTATTGACCCGGGAAGTCAGAAGAATTTACTTTCACATTCTTTGGTACAGAAGTTGGGTTTGAAGACTTTCAAACATCCGAAACCCTATCCTTTAGGGTGGCTTCAAAAGGAAGGTGGGCTACAGGTTGCAGAACAGTGCACGTTCAAGTTTGCTTTTGATGATTCATACATTGACGAGGTTACATGCGACGTGGTTCCATTGGATGTTTGTCAAGTTGTACTTGGTAGTCCTTACTTGTGGGATCGAGATGCGGTTTTACATAGGAGGGAGCAGAAGTATACCTTTACAAAAGATGGGAAAGCTTTTGTAATACGAGCTATTGATTCTCCTCTTGAGGGAGCAAGTTTTATTACAGCCACTCAGGTTAAGCGGTTGGTGAATGCTAGCACAAAGTTCATTCTCCTTGTAATCCGTTCTCTTGACGAGAAACCGAGTAGAGTTAGTTTGGAATACATTACCAAACAACAAGAAGAAGACCTAAGAAGGTTAAGTATGTTTGAACCACCATTACTAGATGATGATGGAGATGACAAGATGATCTTTCCACTTGTGGTTTGATAGAGAAGAATCACTCGAAGATTGCATTATGGAGCGAAGAGCGACAGAGACACGCCAGGAAGAGAATGAGACTTTCCTAAGTAGATGTCAAGGTCAAGTTCCCGGCAAGGAGAGATGGTTCAGTAGGGTGAAAGGAACTCACGAGTTCTATAACCTACAAATATAACTTTCACAGGAGTTCAAGTTCTTAAGGGGGGCGCATGATACATGTGTATCTTCCTTTCCCTGGGAACTAGTAATCCTCAAGACGAGTTGAGGATAGAATCCTATATTAGGAAGGATTCCTTGTTTAGGATAAATTCCTAGTTTAGGAAGGAGTATTGTTTTGAGCAGTATTCTTAGTTTAGGTAATATACCTAAAAAGGGAATTAGTCCTACAAAAGGAAATATATTCCTAAGATGTTTGGGAAACCAAACCAAGCCTATAAATAGGGATGTTTAGCTCATAACTAAACACATCTAGTTAGTGTTTTCTCAGTTATTGACGCACACACAGATACTAGGCACATAAAACCTAAAGAAAGCTTACGACAATACTTGTGCAAGCTTAGCAAACAGTTTAAGGTTAATCCACTGTTTAGAGAATATTGTGAGCGTAACAAAGAGAGAATTGTAATCGTTTTCTTGTTCATAATCTAAGAGAAGATATTTTCTTCGAATTATTACTTGTGTTCCGTTTTCTAAGTTTCTCGTTTATTATTATTCTGAATTCCGCCTTTATAGTAATAGTTACCAAGGTACAGAGATCAATACGTATCACATCTAGCTGTGGTTCAGGTTCAAGCTCTATAACTGGGTCAAGATAAAATATTTTCATGTGATGGAATTCCCCAAAGCTAAGATCCGGTTCAGGTTGTAAAGTCTGTAAAAACTCAAATAAGAACTTAGAAGCACATAATAATAACCTGAATAATTGCGGATCCTTAAAGTCAATCAGTTTTGACTCACACAATTGACCGCGATGGCGGCGGTCAATCATAAGAAAATGTGTCGATACTAATTTCCTAAAGTACTTAGGCTCGGTCTCAAAACTTAATAATTGACACATCTGAAACTTATACGTTCCCACAATTGGTTGAAAAATATTTGGTGGGAAAACAAAGTCAATCTGGGTATCATAGCCTGAATAAACCACATCAACCAGAGGGTGGGTTTCTAACAACTGAACTTTCTTATGGACATCACTAGGTTCAGGAAAACGTGTATGAAGATAATCTTTTAAAATGGTTGAGGCACATATGTCAAGTCCCAAGTGAGGGAACTTTCTAATCGTTAAAGCATATGGAGAATGATAATCACCCCCAAACTTAGAGATTTCAGTGTCTCTAGAAAGACTAGTCACAACTTTCCTAATTTCTAGGTCATCAGATTCCTGAAAATGGTCAATTGATTCTTCTAAGTTAGGTTCATCCTCACTCATATCTACGAGTTCATCTTCTTTGTCTAAGACTATAGTTTTTAAATCATTGGACTCTAAAACAATATTCTCATAATAAACTCGTTCCTCTAAACCATTATCGTAATCAAAAGGAAATACTACATCGTCTAAAACGGTGGTATCTCTAGTCAAATCCTCGTCCTTTTGAATAGGTGAATAATTATTAAAATTATTTGGATTTGAACTAGAAATAATATTATCATTATAAAGCTCAATTGGAGTAACAAATTCCTGATCACTATGCCTACATATTTCTGATTCTTCATCAACACTATCCTCATCATAATCATCATTATAATAACATGAAAATGATCGAACCTCATCTAAAGTAGTGTTACCAATTCTAACCTCGTCATCTTGATTATGCAAATAACTATCCTCATTTTCAAGGGTATTATTGGAAACACTGTATTGGAAATTAAGATTATTTCGAGCAAGTCTTTCGTTCGTCTCAGCCATCAGCTTGAGGGATTCCTCTATAGAAGGTTTATTCATTGGTGCAGTTTGTCCGTTAATTTTCAACACAAACCTATTTGTCTATTCAGTTAACTGCTTGAGAGACTCTTCTAGAGAAATGGAAGGATCATAAGTAGCACTAGGGTATAATTATTTGATTAAATCATTCAACGGGGAACTAGTACTATTATATTCCTTATTTTCTTGCTCGTATGACCGGTGCGTGTGTGGATAGTAATTGGGCTCATCATGGTATGAGCCATAACCTTGAAAAGGCTGATGTTCCCAACCACTATTCACACTATGGTCAAAGTAGTAACGTCCATTTTGAAACTCAGTTGGATATTCGTTGTATTGGCTATTGTAATACCAGTTCGACATTCTATTGCATGGGTGTGAGTTGTCACACAGAATAAAACCCACTGACAGGGGATTCGTGGGTGGATATAGTCTTACCTCCCGTACCAGATGGGCGATGAACCGTTGAAGTCGACTCAAACCACCGACTCCGATGTCAGTGTACGAACCCGAGGGGCCGAGACAGTATCGTAACTGTCGTCCTTCCCTGCAAACAATTTATATTTAATTTCAACCCTTCTTTAGGGTTTTAAAAATAATGTCCAGTCCAAAAAAAAAAAGTCCAAAAAGTGTCCAAAAAGAAAAAGAGAAATTACAAAAATACAACCCTATTTACGGTTTCTAAAAATAAAACAAAATAGCTATATACAAAATCTTCTTCTTCACTCCTTTTGAATTCCTCTTTTCTTTCCTTCTTTGGAAGATGCTTTCCTTTTATAGCACTTTTTCTTTCCTTGTAGCTTCGCTCCAAATCTAAAAAGAATCGAAAAATACCAAAGGCGTAAAAGAGAACAAAAATAGAAATAACTCTAAAACCTAAAACCTAAATGCAAGTCCGCGTCGGCGGCGCCAAAAATTGATGTGATTGTAGATAGTGGTAACAAACGTTCGTTTCTCAGACTTGTAGAGATTGGTTTAAGATTTGTAAACAAAATAAAGAAAACTATATATACAAAATTGTCACAATAACGAGAGATACTAGGACTTCGGATTCCACCATTAATCACATTCAATTGGTTCATATAATGACTCATAACAATTCTAGCTCATTTGTTGACTCTTTTCTTTGCCAAAAGTAGATTTCTAAACATTTGTTGACTCTTTTCTTTGTGATTTACAATCCTAGCTCATTTGTAAATCACAAGCATGATGTATCAAAAGCTCTTACGTCTAAGCATACACCATCAAACGAAATCACAACTAATTAGTGAAAATCATAAATCAATTAAAATAAGTGCAAAAAGTCATAAAGAATCAATTATAGTTACCAAACAATTGTGATAAGGCTTCCTCCGTCATCCCAGTGATGGGGTTTAGCTCCTCATATCAAAAACACGCACAAAATAATACTACATAACTCAAAAAGGTGTTTTATTGAAGAAATTGTATAAAACAGAGATTTGCAACACTGTAATGGTGTTACAGACGTCACTGTTATAAGATTCTAAGACTGTCGAAGAACGATAGTTTTCTGATGTTGTAGAACTGCGACTGTTTGTGTTCGTCTAATGTTCTTCGTCTCATTCTTCTTCAACGGCAGCAGAGGTGATATTCTGCACTGCTTCTTCTCGGCTCTGCAACCTCCGTTTGTTCCCCCAAACTCCCGATTCCTTTCCCTTGACCTCACCACAGGCTATATATACATCTCTGGGCAAAAATATCTCGATTAATCTTTCCAATATTATCTATTTTCCTCCACCACAAGTCTCGGGAACAATTCTCTCCAATTCTTTCTTTACGCGTCTTCTGGCATATTTTACACTTTCCAAACTCTTCAAAGGATGTACTGATATCGAAGAGAGCATCTTAGTTACTCATCTGGCCACTTAACTTCCATAAACAGAGAAACAAATCTCGGAAACTTTCTCCTTCTCTGTTTTTACGTAACTCACGTTACTCTCTTATTTCTTCGAAACCAAACTGCTTATCGTTCCTATATTGTCGCAAAGTGTTGGTCTGAATTCATTCCCATGAAAAAATCCGACTATACCTCTCTCGAATCCTTCCCTGAAAACCCGAGAAACCCATCCTCCACTGTTTCAATCAAACTCGGTGATCCAGCCCTACTTAATCAAATCTGATGGACCTATCCACCCTGTTTAACCTTAAGAAGTCCATCCCAACCAATATTAACGATTGAGTCTCTTTAAATCTTGCCGAAAAATCCAACCCTAAGTCTGAACTTTGCTGCACAAACTTTCCCGCCAAATTTGAGATTTGAATCGTTGAATATGACCTCCCCTTATCTGTGACTGGTCTCCCTTTAGCAATTGGGGTGGAAATAGTAATTTTTGGGTGCAAATAACGTTGGGATGACCCTTATCAAGTGGGTTCCCCTTATCCATATTGAGGGCCCGAAAAGTAATTTTCTCCCACGAGCGCAAATACCACTTTTCGCACAAAAGCTTATTTCTCCAAAAACACCTACAAAAACATATAATAATCAAATTAGTATAAATCGAGCACTAAAAATACATATAATTGAGATCAAAATAGACACATAAATGCGTCTATCATGAAGCTATCCATTCATAATGCCTCACAATAGCAGAGTTGCGGGTAGGATTGAGTCCTCGGACTAGAAGAGCATATTTGAAAACTGATGACATGGATGTATGAGGAGGAATGAGACTTTCCTGAGTGCGGGATATCCTGATAAATGCTAGAGCATCCTCTTCGGGCTCTTATTTCAATTCTGTCATAGTTTCGAATTGCTTTAAATACCCTGTTGATGGAACATTCGTTGAATCTTCCGAATCAGAGCTTTCCCCATCTTCATCTTGAGAGTAATGTATCCATAAGCATCTTTGGACGTTCCTTCATGATACATGATTGAGATTGAAGCATGAGTAGCTTCTTGTCGGGTGATACCAGCAGCTCTGAGAGTTTTCAAAGGAATGACGTTGACAGAGCAGTGCCAACATCAATCAACGCTCGTTTGAATTTGTTTCCTTTGAGATGGATTGTGGTGAGAAGTCCCCAGTCATACATCTTCTTGTCTGTTACTGGAGGTTCAGGGAGCGTCTCTTGAATTGATAAATGTCTCCCTGACACGATGTTGTTCAATGCAGCAATTCACAGACATGCTCGATTAAGGATTGAAATGCTTCCTTGATGGGTGGTTCAGAGAGAGTGAAAGTTCTGACCGAGAGAGGATCTCTGTGTACTCCTTCAGTCCCCAAGTTAAGCTCTCCCTATTTCCTTTGTGCTTTCTGAGGAGATGGAGAAGCGTGCTTGTGTTGTGGCACAACTTTCCATTTGTTCCCTTCTGCAACAACGTTTGTGGAGGGTTGGAGGTTATACTGCTTGTTGATCAAACGCCTGCTACTTCGAGTTTCCCGTGGTTCCTCGGCTTTAGTGGTCTTTGCTTTTCCAGTAAGGCAGGTGCAGTAGTTGCTGATCTCTTAGCCGCTTCGTGAAGTTTTGAGAAAGTCTGGAACCGGAGATTTTCCAGTAAAGCTCTGTAGACCGGGATCATCCCATTTATGCACAGGTCTACAAGTTGTTGTTCCTTGACGTTAGGATCATGGCAGTCCAAGGCTTGAACTCTGAACCTTTTCATATAGTCATTGGGATGTTCGTTGCTCTTTTGAAACATCCTTCCAAGATCAGAGAGAGTGACTTGTTCTGAAACAAAGAAGTACTTTCTGTAAAAGTGTTAATCATATGGCAATGCTTCCTGGTGCTATGTTGTTGTACCAGGTATATGTTCTGCCTGTCAGAGACTTTGAAAATTCCTTCAGACGAACGACATGATTGTGTTCATGCTCGCCTAATGATTCTAAGAATCGAGAGACACGTTCTCGAGCATTTCCTATTCCGTTGTAAAGTGTGAACGTTAGAGAAGTGTAGCCTTTTGGAAGAGGAATTCTCTGCGTAGCTGCAGGATATGGAGGTTGATGACGATGGATAGATGATGTCTTATCTTTTCCTCGATCCTCTAAAAAGCGCTCCAAGTCTTCTCGAGTGATGAAACTTGCAGGTTATTTTGTTGGTGGGTCGTCTGCAGCTTTGCAGACTTCATCTTCATCTACAATATGGATTGGAGAGTTTTCAGGATCAGCAGTTGAAGATGTTTCTTTGCTTTTCCTTTCTCGCACTGAGGCTGAGTCTGTTCAGACGCAAGCTTGTTTTTGAGAGTAATGAGGTAAGCACATAACTTTTTCTTTGTTGCGGCCATGTCAGTCTGAACCTTCATAAGATCAACTATGGTAGGCTGATTTCCTATGGTTTTTTTAGGAGATCCGCTAGGAGGTGGATTGTTGATAGTACCGGTAGCATTGCTTGCCACATTGACAGGAGTGATCACCAAAGTAATAGCACTCGAAGGAGTAGTAATAACATGTGGTATGACATTGCTGGACGGAGGAGTGGTGTTAGCGGTACCACTAGATCATGCAACGTTGAAAGGAGTAGTACTTGCAGTGGCAGTGCCACTAGAACTTACAGTGTTAGAGTTGGGTGTTGAACCCGGATTGGTAATTGAACCAGACCTAAGACCGACCATCTTGATAAATTGAGATTTCAACCGAGAGAATGATCTCCCATTGTGGTCGCCAATCTGTAGATGAGGCAAAACGATTTGCCGGATTTTAAGGAATTGAGGAGACGACCGTACAGAGGAGGTTCATCGAACCGAGCAAACTGCTTAACCTTATACAGATGCACTGCAAAGGGAGTGCTTGAATTCGAGAGATCAATCTGAAGGATTCCGGCCTAAACCAAGACAATGGTCGTTCTAGAGTCAATTCGGTCACAAGAGAGGATGAGCCGATCTGTAGGAGGGAAGCTGAAAAATATCTGAGATCAATGGTGATCAAAGATTGTAGGTGTGTTGTGTATTGCGTGAAGAAATAAGATAAGTTCTGATTGATTGAATTTTCTCTGTTGAGAGTAATTGCTCAGACGCTGAGTTCGTGTTCTCTTGTTGTCCGTTGTTTCAATCATGATTCAGAGACTTATTTATATTGCAAGAATTGTAAACACCTTGATCCCATGAAGTGTGACAGTTGCTGGAATCAAAGAGTGGGGAAGTGGAAATCGTGTTAAAACCAGTTGCTCATCTTGCGGAGACTTGGTTTATTGTCCACCCACTACTTTGCTAACTCCTCTAACTGTTTACACGACTTGCTCACATTCTCATCCTGTATGAACACGTGTGACGTAGGCCACCATACCAAAACCCTAGTTAATATCCCCCATGTGACACGATTGATGTCTCGTGATTGTGGAGTCTGCAAGGCAGACATGTATTTAATTAGTCAGTTGTTGACTTGAAGAGACGATGAGTCTTTGTATTGCTGAGTTGAACATGTCTGTTGAGACAGAGATATAATTGTTGAATGAATGTTGATAGTTAAGGTGAGCAAATATTGCTCATTCAATGAGCTTTTGAATATTGATAGTTGAACCAATATTTCTAGTCTCTGAGCAAATGTTGCTCGTTTGATGAATTATTTGGTAGCGGGACCAAATAAAATATTAATTTAAGATATTGGCAACTGGACCGAGTACAATAATTAAAGTGTTGATTATGGGATCAACATAAAATTATTATTGTTTGAATCTGGAACCATGAACCTTGGATTCGAAACCTTAATTTTGATCAATTGCTGATCAATTGATGATTTATTGAAAATCAACCACGAAGTGAAGGAGGGACCGGCTACATGGGATGATGGGTCGACCATGTAGCGCCCAGATGCTCGAGTGAGCAAATACCAAAGTCTCTTGAAGACCAATTGGTGAAAGGATGATTAAATGCTGGTTTAATCATTTATTAAAATAGTGCTCGTCTGAGCGTTAGATAATAAAACTTTATTATGAAAAAATGAGGGACCGACCAAGGGGTCATGGAACCGGCCCTGGTTGGTCATGGGATCAACTGGCGATCATTTGGTGAAATTCCAAGTTGTTTGGAAGAGTTTTAAACCTAATGTGAACAAATTAGGTCAAAATGGTGATAATGTGCGGGGCCGGCTTCCTGCAAGCCAAAAGGCCAACCTTGTTCGGTCAAGGTAATATGCCATGTCACCATAGTATCCGTGCCTCAGTCTTGAGAATTTTGATATTTTTTGATGCGCGTTTGAGCAACATATTGAGAAAATATAAAGCAGTCAGGGTTTTGCTCAAACTGAGGAACTTCATAAGATGAAGGAAATAATAATAATATAATAAGGAATCATAAAGTGTGGGACCGACTATGGCTAAGGCATGGCCGACCGGCCAATAAGCCCGGTCCCATGGCACTTTTCTTAATTTTATATTATTTTCATGATTTGAAGGAAATATCATGAAATCAGGGAGTTTCCTTAAAGTGAAGGAGTTTCAATGAAGGAGTCCCCATCTCAGGGCTAAACCAATCCATCGGTTCCAGGAAGTTTAGAGCCATCACCCAGTATCGCTTTGGTATACCTATATTCCCCGAGGATAGCATATGCCCTGCTGTGACCGAACCATGGACATTTTTGGAGATCACGCACTCCATTGTGCGAGCGAAGTAGGCCTAAAATTCCGTCACGACTTGGTTCGAGATGTCATCCTTGATATATGCTTTAGAGCTGGTGTTGCTGCCAGGAAAGAGGCCTCCTTAGGCTTTTTGACAGACAATGCTTCCGGTCGAAAGCCTGCGGATATTCTGGTGTATAATTGGGAGAATGGCTTGAGTACTTGCTTCGACATCACCGGTGTATCGTCATTTTATGGTGGAGGAGGTCGCATCTTCACTCCCGGACATGCTATCACTTCTGCAGTCAGCCGCAAACGAAACAAATATTTGGACTTATGCACATCTCATGGCTACGGCTTTGGCGTCTTGGCCTTCACTACTCTTGGCGAATTAGGCGAGGACATGGTTGTTTTTCTGAGAAGATTGAAGAACTGTTTGGCTAACTACGATGTTAACAGCAAAGTCGGTGGCTCCCTCTTTCACAGGGTAGGCTTAACAATCCAGAAAGGGGTTGTAGCACAGATCGTCGCCCGACTCCCACCCATTGATGTACCTAATGACGTGATGTAAACTCAATTTATTTTCTAATAAAATGCCCCCCGTGGCTCCTTTCAAATAATAATAATAATAAAATAAGGGGCATGTGGGACCGGCTACACCTAGGGCATGGTCGGCCGGCTAGTGGCCCGGTCCCGTGAACCTTTCCTAATTTTATATTATTTTCATGATTTGAAGGAAATATCATGAAATTGAGGAATTTAATGAGATGAAGGAAATAATAAATAATAAATTAATAAGGAATCATAAGGTGTGGGACCGGCCACAACTAGGGCATAGCCGATCGGCTAGTAGACCCGGTCCCATGACACCTTTCCTAATTTTATATTATTTTCTTGGTGTGAAGGAAACACCATGAAACTGAGGATTTTCCTCAAACGAAGGAGTTTTGTTCTAATGAAGGAATTTTCATGAGATCAAGGAAAAATAATAAATATGATAAAATAAAGAAAGAGACGTGGGACCGGCTACGGCGGCATGGCCGGCCGGCCGGTGGGGACGGGTCCCCTAGCGCGTTAACTAATATTTTAATATTATTAATTTTCTTCCCTATTTTGCATAGGTTCATCGTTCCTTTCTAATTTTTGAATGCTCGTTCAGGTGCTCGTTAGTACATTATTGCTGAGTACACTTGCACCATTTTGTCGGGGCTTATTCGATAGTGACTCAAATGCCCGTATGTTTGAATATTTATTACTAACCCATGGAATTCTGCTGGGAAGAACCATGAATTGAAGTAATGAAATATTATGAAGAACGTAGAATGTTTTCTAGGGATTCAGTTAATGAATCTAACGACTAGATTTAATTAATTAATGGCTCTATACTAGCATGTTGTCTAAGAGCATTAATTATTCGAGAATTTAGCGATATGAGCTAGTTGAAGCATCATATTTATTATGTATAGTCAGGGAAAACGTTGTTGCATCCTGAAGACGTTATCGCTCTATACTAGCAGGCAAGCTGTCTAGGAGCCGTCCAATCATTAAGATTCTATACACATGTCTTTTATATAGTCAGGGAAAATATTGTTACATCCTAAAGACGTTATGCTCTATACTAGCAGGCAAGCTGTCTAGGAGCCGTCCAATCGTTCGATTCTATATAAAAGTGATTACTGAAATTGCTCAGTATTCATGAAATCTGCCGTTGCCTCAGTTGAGAGACTGCATATTCATGTATGCTCTGAGAGACAGTATACTCAGTCAGAGGTTCTTGTGGCATGAGTTTTCATGCTTTAATGAGAGACATAAGTCTCAATATTCACCTGACTACTAGATCAGGAATATGAAAAGTTACGACTTTAGCCCTTGCCAAAAATCCACCATCAACAGAACTCAACAACACATCCGATTGGTACTCTGTCTTCCCTATTCTCCTTCTCCAAGTTGACTCTAATGCTGAGCATCACGGCCATCAACTAAGGTTTAGTGTATTTTTACCTCAATGGCATGTTTACCTCATTATCTGGTACAATCATGTTCTTAATCCCTGCTCTCAGCATGATAACATAGTAATAGGCTTAAACATTTTCCATAATAGCTATCAATATCTCATTAATATCCATACTAGTTCCTTTAATAATACTCTTGAAACTCATACTATAAATAGAACTCACGGGTTAACCAAATATTATCATAAGCATATATTGTATTGCTATGGAATATGGCTTATTGACATGTCTCTCTCACAAGGTGCGCCAGTAGTCAACTACATCAACTCAGTCAGCAAAGTTAAACAACATAGGCACTGGAACCACTTGAATAGCACATGGTGCTTGTACTTCATCTCTGATTACATTTGGACTATAGAGCATCATCCGTATCACCTGCAACAAAACAACAAAGAGTACCCTCAGAGCACAACATACTTACATCATAAAATTCAAATTAAAGTACTGAGTCCCAGTACTACTCATACTATCATTCTCTCCCTCAAATACAACACCACAACTAGAAATCTTTTCATGGCTTCCTCCTCAGGAACTAAACCCTCAGATCAAGTTAAAAATCTAGTAGAACGGATGAATTCTTCCCTAAACATCCCTGAAGACATTTTTCCAAAAGTTTTTATAAATTCTGAGAACACTCTTCCTAAAAAGAAAGAAGACTGGAAATGGGTCTTCATTGGCAGATATTGTAGCAAAATATCCCATGAAACCAGAACTATCTCAAGATTCATCAACTCAAACAGGGAACTCAGGAGAAACGCAGAAGTATATCTTTGGAAAAAGAGAAGAACTATTACTATATCAAATTGGGCAGCATAGAGGACTATAAAGTGTTTAGAAAAGGAGGTACTAGAGGAATCTTTGACAAACTAATAGTTTTAACTGAAGTTCCACCTGCTGGAACAGATTTTATTGATGAAGCAAATTTCTATAAAGTTATGATTTGGGAACTAGTCAAAAGAGTTCCAAGGCACATCAACCCTGATATGAGCAACATTATCAAACCAGCTGGAATCTTTCAAGAAGCTAGGAAAGCTTATGGGAGAGATGAAGATGAAAAGAATCTAGAGGTCTTCTTAACTATTGATGTAACTAAAGCTCTAAAGTATGGCATTGATGCATATGAAACTCCAACCATCTCACACTGGCTTTAAATAACTTATGCTCTGAATAGTATTGCATTCTGCAAGGTTTGCAGAATTCTAGATCATCCTGGTCTTCTTTGTGATGAGAAAGAAGAACAGCCTCAATATGCTACCCAAAAAACCCATCCATCAAATCTCAGTAACTCCTATCCCTCAACTTCCAACACCCCAAACAATTCCAACACCAGTATCCCTTAGAAGAACATAAAAATTAGACATTACACTGACAGGGATGTTGTTGAGGAATTTGCTATCAAAATGAGGCTAGCACAAAAACAGATCATCCTAAAGAATAGCATAGAAGAACTTGATGGACCAGAGGATTATATCATCTTTAAAGTTGGTCTACATCAACCCATTAATGGAGAAATACCAACTACTAACACTGAAGCCATTGCCTGTCAAAAGAAACATAAAAGACTCATGGATAATAGCAGGATTAAGGACAGAATGATGAAAAACAAAAACATCAACATCAAAGCTGTTGATAGGAAACATCATCCAACTTCTGAGAATGGTGTGGAGAATACTATCATCCTTGAGAACATTTTCCCAAAAACCAATACTATGAATCAATACCCTAACTCTAAGAATCCAGTACCAAATATCTTTGGATTCACACCTTCTCTGGCTGATATTCAAAACCAAATCAATGAAGATTTCAATAACTAGAAAAAGTTGCTCTGGGAAAGAAGGAGTTCAAACTTAAGGTTGTTGATACTTATTTCCATCCACAGCTGATTGATCCAAAAACAAAGATTTTCATTTCCCATGCTATCTTTGGTCATCTTCTACATCAGTGGGAACATAATCAACCTACCAAGAGGAGAAACACTCAAACAATGCAAATGGAGAAAGATCATCTGACTGATATGACTACTGGCAACCTTGAGGGAGCAAATCCATTCCTAATCCATCAGGTATATCTTACTCTAACTTTCAGTTTTACTCAAAGATTAAAATATACCTCTATCAAGATTACTCTAGTCTTAATGAAAGTTCTTAGGTATAGTTTGAATACTCACAACAATATCATGTGTTTGCACAACACTAGTTACTTAGGATACATAATCATCATTTTCACCTATCATAATGTCTCTTACTTCTGGCAATTTTACTCGGTAATGTCCTGGAACTGTCAAGGACTAGGACAACCCAATACAAGTAGTCATCTGAATAATATGTTAAACAAACACAATCCTGATATTTTCTTCTTATCTGAAACCAAACAACAAACCAGGAATCTGAAGGCTATCCTTAGCAATATAGGTGTCACTAATTTTTGGTTTGTTGAGCCTAGAGGAAAATCTAATATTGTTGGTGGCCTTGTCTTAGCCTGGAAAACAAATCTTAAGGTCACTATACAAGACTTCTCTAATAATCATATTAGTGCCATTGTTTATCCTAGCATAGGGGAACCTTGGTTATTCACAGGATACTATGGTAGTCCTTACACTACCCTTGATAAATTTCATTCCTGGAAAATGATAGAAAATACTGATAAAATTAATACCTTACCATGGTTGATAATGGGTGATCTAAACTTTGTGCTGCATGATTATGAAAAATTCAGTCAACACCTATTGATTCTTATGAAGCTAACATCTTTTTGGAGAAACTGGAAGAAGCCAATTTTACTGATTTGGGGTACACTGAATGTCCTTTTACATGGACTAACAGAGTACTCAGCTCACATAACAAAGATTAGACAGAGGGCTGGCTAATGAAAGTTGGCTTGAAATCCACCCAAATTCCAGTATTTCAAACCTTCCAGCCATTGGATCTGACCATAACCCCATTATCCTCAATACCAATCCTAACTGGAAGCAAGGACATATTCCCTTCAAATTCTTTGGTCCTTGGCTTAATCACAAAGACTGCAAAAAAATCATAGCTGAATGTTTTAAGACTCAGCACAAAGTCTCTCTTGCTATTAAAATTGCTACGAAGTTGGGAGATATTAAAGTCAAATTAAAGAAATGGAACAAGGAAATATATGGTAATATCAAGACCAACCTAGAAGACAACATACAAAAATTGGAATAGATCACCAAGAATCGATTTAACAACAATAGAGGACAGGATATAAGAGAGGCTAAGAAGAAAATTGAACATTGGCAGAATATTCAGGAATGTTTTTGGAAGACTAAAAGCAGAGATCATTTCATCAAATTGGGAGATAAAAACACCAGCTTCTTCCATATGTCTGCCAAGAAAAGATACAGAAGGAATAAAATTGACTCAATCCAACAAGAAGATGGCTCTTGGCTTCAGAACAGTGATGAGGTTGCTCTCTGCTTCACCAATCACTTTGCTACTATGGCTACTGCTGAACCTATAAACATCAATCAATCCCTCATAAACCTCATACCCACCACTATCACCAACACTGAGAATAATAACCTCTTAAGGGTCCCTGATGCTGTGGAAATCAAAAACATTCCTTTTAGTATGGCAGGTGATAAGGCTCCGGGTCCTAATGGCTTCCCACCAAATTTTTTCCAAGCCAATTGGGATGTTGTTGGTGAAGACATCATCACCATGGTGCAAAACTTCTTTACTGGCTATCTTCTTAAAGAGATGAACTCTACTTTCATTTCCCTCATTCCCAAAACTGAGAACCCAACTACCCCCTCCCATTTCAGACCTATATCCTTATGCAATACTTCCTACAAAATCATATCTAAACTTCTTGCTCAAAGACTTAAACCTCTTTTACCCAATCTTATATCCCCATTTCATTCATCCTTCATTCATGGAAGACAAATTTCTGACAACATAGTCATAGCTCATGAACTTATACACCATATGAATACCAGAAAAGGGAAAAAAATGAGCTAATGGTACAATGGGCATTAAGATTGATATGGCCAAAGGTTTTGATAGGGTTAACTGGGAATTTATTGTCAAAGTTATGAGCCAAATGGGATTCAGCTCTCAATGGTGCAATCTAGTTCATCAATGCATCTCCACCACCAACCTTGCTGTATTGGTGAATGGTTCACCTGGAAAGTTCTTCAAACCTACTAGAGGCCTCAGCCAAGGAGATCCCCTCTCACCTTATCTGTTCCTTTTCTGTATGGAGCCTCTATCTAGATATATGACATATGATGAATCACAGGGTCTCATACATGGGACAAAAGTTTGCAGTGAAGCACTGCAATTAATCACCTCCTCTTTGTTGATGATTGCATGATTTTCTGCAAAGCCAGTATGGAAGAGTGTAACAATTTAATCAAGATTTTTTAAGACTTTGGTCATTCCTCTGGACAGTTGATAAATTTTTCTAAATTAGGAATCTTCTTCAGCAAGAACACTGCTCCAGACATTGCATACAACATAAGTGATGCCATGCATGTTCAAAGGATCAGCACTTCTGACAAATACTTGGGATCCCCTCTCTTCACCAATAAAAGCAAAGTCCAAGCCTTCAAGCCCTATGTTGAAAAATTAAAATTCAGACTTGCTGGTTGGAAAACAAATCTATCTACAGCTGGAAAAGTTACTATGATCCAAACTGTCACCTCAACATCCAGCATATACCAAATGAATTGCTTCAAGATCCCAAAGGGCACCTATAAAGAGATAAATGCTATACAAAGAGACTTCTTTTGGAACAAATAACAAGACAAATCTAAAGGTTTATTCTACATTGCTTGGGATGCTGTCAAAATATGGAGTACTTCAATCTAGCCATGATCTCAAAAATTGCTTGAAGATTAATAGAAGAACCAAACTCTCTATGGAGCAGTACTATGAAGGCATCACATTTCCCAAACCAATAAGTTATCAGAATGGATATCAAGCCAAAGAACATTGATTCTTGGATCTGGAAAGGAATTCTGGAAGGCATCTCTTGCATTCAAAAATATTATATCCGGAAGATAGGGGATGGCACTAATATTCACATTTGGGAGGATAGATGGATTGAAAAACTACCTGACATAATTCAAAAACCACCTCAATGCCTTTCGAGCCTTAAAACAGTCAATCAACTTTACAATACCCATGGAGAGTGGGACACTGATGTTCTAGCTCTTTGGTTTACTCAGGATATTCAAAACCTTATTCTCCAGACAAACCATTACCCAAATGTTGAGGACACTATAAAATGGAGCTTAACCCAAACATGAAAATTTACTGTCAAATCCCTATATGACAGGCAAATCAATGACAAATATGCTAATGATACTCTTATAGCTCCTTGGAAGGAAATATGGAAACTGGAATCTACCTCATATATTCAAATCTTCATATGGAAGTGTGCTCATGGTATTCTACCAACCAATGCCAAGTCATCTAGCATACTGAACTACATTGATCCCATTTGCACCTTCTGCAAGAATGCTCCTGAAGACATCACACATGTTCTCCTGGCCTGCCCAGCTGCCTCTGATGTTTGGACAAAACTCTTTGGGGAAAATTATCAACTTTTTACTGCTTACGGATCCTTCCATAATTGGTTCAACAGTTGGTTTCATCTTGATAATCCCACTGCTAGCTGGAATGCTACTTTTGCTGCTATTTGTTGGTTCATCTGGAAAGCTAGATGTGATTTGGTCTTCAGAAGTATAGGCCATAATGCTGCTGCTACAGCTCTAAAAATCACTCAACATCTATGCACTTTTAGTAGAGTGACTCACAACCCAGGGCATATTTAAACAACCTCTATTATCAGGAGAATACCAATGATAAAAACTTAAGGCTTAGTAGTCTGACCAGAAATACTAAAGAGAACTTTGGAATCACTATTAGCATACACATTCTAGAAGTTAAAAATAACTTGGCTAATAGTGATTTACCACACTATACTAACTTTGCTTTTGTGGCTCTGTCTTTCACATGGCAGTGTGTGGGAGCAAGGAACATTAAAGACCCAGCAACTGGACTCAGCAGAGCAAGCAGAGGAGCTCAACTAGCACTGACTTGGGAAAAGGAAATGAAAAAGACCAACATTGATTTTGTAGCAGAGGAAGAAGAATATTACAAGCCATACAAAAATGCTACCAACTATAAGTTCAAAAAAGATTTCAGGGAGATTATATTCAAAGTGAGGATAGGAAACTTGAAGCCATAGAGTTTGCCTTGGGAAGACTCATTATACTAGCTCCACATTGATAGGTGTAGAATACACCGTATTTACTATATAGAGTTTATGCTTTCTTTGTTATTTTTCTTGTGAATTATGTACTTTACACGTGTTTTTGAGTCATTAGGTACTCTGGAGTCGCACGGAGGAAAAGAAAGAAGAAATTGTCCAATTTGAGCAAAAAGGGCGAAATTGTCGTCTCACAGGCAAGTGATATTTGGAGCTCAACCAAGGTTAAGGGACGACTCTTTTACAAGGAAGTTACACCAGGTGGCCTTTATCAGAAGTGTGGGTGCCTACAGTCATTTTTGGTTACCCCTTATCTGCCAGCAATGGGGTATCTTTAACAATACTCATTCTTACACTACCCAAAAATTGAGAAAAATTTATTTCTCAAATTATTAGTCTCCACCTGAAACCAGAGAGAGAGAGATATGGATCTCAGTGAAGAGGAGTTGCTGAAGAGAGATCGAGAGGAGTGATGAGATTGAGATGGTGAGGATTGATTCAACAAGGGAAATCAAGGATTGAGCCATTGATGTTGAGGAAATCAGGGAGACTAAATCAGGGTTTGATTGATTTGCTTATGGAATCAGAAGCAGATGGAATTGTTCACTGTGACAGAGAGATGAGAAGGAAAGAGGAACGATTAATTGCTTCTGTTGATGCTTGAGATCGATTTGATTACCAGGGATTGAAGAATTTGCATGATCCAATTCAGTGAAAGAGGACCTGTTGCTGTTTAGAGTGAGTTTGAGTTGTTAATGTTTCAAATGAAGGAGAAGAGGATTTAAATCGAAGAACGGACAAAGGAGAATGAATCAGCAGATGGGTTGGCTTTGTTTTGAGTTTATTGATGTGCTCTGGATGGATTTAGGGTTCTTAAGTTTGTTTGTCATGGGGTGGAAGTTTGAGTGATGAATTAGTACCCTGGGTTTTATTTTATGGAAGCAGTTCAGGGTTCTGGTGGATATCAGTGAATCTGGTGAAGGTGGAGGTTGGCTCTGCTGAGTGTTATACGGGTTTGAAGATGCTGGTGCTGTTGCTTTGAAACTCAGGTGGAGTCGATGGTCTTTGTGACTAAGCCATTCTGGTGGTTGTTCTTTGGCAGTTCTTGTTTTGTGTTGAATGGCCAGGGTTTGAATTTGTTGGCAACTTGGGTGTTATTATGAGAACTGCAGTGGCCCGTGAACCGAAATGATCTTTGGTGCATTTGGAAGTGATGGCTTGAGGTTATGGTGAATCGTGTTTGAGTGTTAAATAGCAGGGACCTGTAGCTTAGGTTGTGAGTTATGGAGGGACCAGTGATGCCTGCTGCTCTTCCCGTGTACCAACAACAACCAAAGGAAACAGAGATGAGTGGAGGATTACAGGAGAGACTCAAGGGAATGTGTGCTGTGTTGTAATGGAATGCACTGAAGTGGAGGAACTGGTAACAGGTCTTGGTGGTGCCATTGTCATGGAAGAGGAGAAATTGAATTCAGGGAAGCTAGGAATGGCAGGTTGGAGGTAGTGAGCTGTTTCAGTTGATACTCAGGTGGAGATAGCAGGTGGTTGTTGCCTAAATGGGAGTTTTATAGAGTGCAGATGGAGGTTGGCTCTACATGGGTTGGTGTTGATGTTGGAGAAGCTGTTATGTGAGAATGTGAAGATGGGCTGAACCTGATTGGCAAGGATTCAGATTTGGCCTGGAGAGCTATGCTTATGCTGTAATGGCCTGGGCTGGAGAAGTATGTAAGCTGGTGTTCAGGCTATGGCTGGATTGAGTAGAGCATTGCAGGTTGCGGTGTCGGTGATGCCGTGTTGAGCTACGGAGCTGAGTTTAATTGCAGCTGAGTTCAGGGATGGATTCAAGCAGCAGTGTTGGCAGAGCTGAAAATGAGGCTGATGCTTTGGCTCTGATTCTGCAGTGAAGAAATGGCAGATGGAGCTGAGGGTTTGATGGCAGCTGAGTTAGGAGGTGGTGCTAGTCTGAGATTGTAAACTTGATCTTTGGTACTTGTGGAATTCAGTGATGCAACCGAGCCGAGGTGCCGCAAGTCGGTGATGCTGTGTGTACGGTTTCTATGGAAGCAGAGATGGTTATTAGGAGCATTGCAGATAAGAAGGATGAACTGGAAGGGGTCGAATGAGTTGGAAGTATTGCGGCATTGAATTGCAGGTGGCATGGCAAGAAGATGGTGCACTGGGTTGGTTTGAGATACAAAGTGGCTCAAATGGCCTTCTTTGTTGCAGCAACTGGGTTTGTAAATGAGCCAGGGACTTAGGATTTGAGGCAATAGTGAGGCGCTGCAGGTTATCTGGTATTGGAATTAGCACAGCTGGATGATTGAATTAGGGTGGTTGTGGCTTGGAGATGGCAATGCAGGTACAGGGCCATCATGGCTGTGCTGAGATGGTGATGCACAATGGTTGTGCTACCAGTTCTGTCCAAGTGCAACTAGCCAGGCCAAGTTCACTCAGTCAGTTTGCTGAATTAGACTCTGACTCAACTGAATCAGCCCCTGATTCACATAACTCGGTCCTGACCGAGTTGAATCATTCCGACCCGTTGACCCGACGATCCGACTCGTTGACCGGTGACCGGGCGGACTTTGCCGGTCACCGGAGCCGATTTCCGGCGACTTTCCGGCCGATTTCCGGCCACAATCCCAGACTTCCGGCGACCGTTTTCGGGGCGTATTTTCTACACGGGTTTCCCTCTTGTGGGCTTGGTGGACTCTCACCTAATGGACTTTGAAGACTAGACCTAATTTTAGAAGTTGGAGAAAAGCTATAAAAGGGAGGTTTTCTACCACATATGATATATCTTTTTCTTGGGAATTTTGGAGAGCCACTTTTTGTTTACACTTCTAGGGTTTGGTTGTGTTCTTCTTCTTCCTTGTTTTATTATTGAATATTGATGATGATGAACTCCATAGCTATGAGTAGCTAAACATCTTATTGGTTATGGGATAAAAGTTGATTTCTCAACATGCTTTTGATTCAATGAATTAGTTTTGTCTCGTAATTATTGTTTGTGATTCACAATTAATAGTGTTATAAGATTTGAAAACTTGTTAGGTTGAGTCCGGAATCAATCCGATTTGTGTTCATCTCTAGAGCTATATTAGGGTTTTCAATACGAAAAAGTTGTTTATCCCCGATTCTAAGTAGCATAATTGTGGTTAGTGCTTGTAGTGATACATCCTATTAGTCACAAGTGAATCATAACTTTTGTTAAAACGTCTAGTGCTTTTACACATTCGTTTGCATTGATGAGTCTTATTCCATAAAACTTAATGCTCTTAGGGAGTTAAACTTAATTGTGCTTTTACACTTTAGGTTGCTTTCGACGAAGAATTCACATATGCATCTTTTAATGTGGTTGTGATGAAAACAGGGAATTAACGGGTTATACTTGCGATCAAGATATCCTAGGACTTTTAATAAATACGAGATTAAAATACCAATTCTAATCATTGATGAAAATACATGTTTGTGAATGATACTATCCCTTGACCAATATCTTCTCCTTATTGATTTCTCAAACTATTTACTTTGCTTTCAACTACCTTTTATTTCTTAAACAACAAACATACCTTGGGTTACTTTAGAAACTGAAAATTACTTAACAACAATTGCCTCTCTGTGGATACGAACTCTTCCTTACCTTGTGCTTCATTTAAATTTAGTGCGTAAGAAAGTGAAATTATTTTTGACGGATTGACACACGATCAAATTTTGGCGCCGTTGCCGGGGAGGCATACGGCTTGTTATTAAGTTTTTAGTTTCTTTTTACAATTTCTGCTTTTATCTTTGCTTTTCGGTTCTTGTCTTGTTTCTCTCTTGTTTGCGAGAATTGTTTGCAGGTGCATAATCTCTGGCTTCTAAGGATTGGAATTATCCAAGGTGCGGGATAGCTACTAGACGCGGCACAATACTCCAACCTAGTAAAGACACAACGGACGAGCACGAGGAGGAAGTAGGAGAAGAGATTTTCCGACAACGAGAAGAAGAAGAAATGGGTGATGCAAATCGTTCACTCAAGGACTTAGATTCTCATAGGCTTGATACACAACAGGGGTGTATTCAAACGAACTCTACTTTTGAGATAAAGCCGGGGTTGCTTAGAGAATTACCAAAATTCCATGGCATGGTGAATGAAGATCCTAAAAAACATCTTTTGGACTTCCACACCATTGTCACGGCTATGCTTCCAGCAAACGTTGAGGCGGATGGTGCAATGTTGAAGGTCTTCCGTTTCTCTTTAATGGATAGTGCTAAGGATTGGTTGTACTATTTACCTCCCGGAAGTGTCACAACATGGAATGGGTTGAAGAAACTCTTTTTGGAGAGATATTTTCCTGCATCCAAGGCTACTCAAATTCGCAAAGAAATTTGTGGGATGAAGCAAAACGTGGGAGAATCCTTATATGAATATTGGGAACGGTACAAGAGATTGGTTGCAAGTTGCCCTCACCACCAGTTTAGTGACGCTATGATCATCCAATACTTCTATGAAGGACTCCAATCAAGTGATAGGAATCTTATTGACGCTGCGGGTGGTGGTGCACTAGTTAGCAAGACGGTGGCACAAGCTAGGGAGTTGATTGAAAATATGGCAGCGAACTCACAACAATTCTTAAGTCGTGGTTCGGATGTGATTCTAAGAAGGGTGAGTGAAGTGAGCGAGGTGGAGGAACTTCGTCAACAAATGGGTAACATGACTGCAATGTTGCAACAAGTTGCATCCGCGGTTATACCAACTTCTTCTCAATCTTATGAAGACGAGCAAGCTAATGCGATCTTTCCAAATCAACCAAGACGGTATGATCCCTACTCCAACACTTACAATCCGGGATGGAGAGATCACCCCAATTTTAGCTATGCCAACAAGCAAGGTGCCATTCAACAACCTACTTTCAACCGTCCGAGTGGATTTCAACCACAACAACAACAATTTCAAAGAACCTCAAGCACAACAATCAATGCAAACTCAAGGTGCCGATATTGATGCAAAGCTTCAAACTTTTATGCAAGGTATTTCCACCATGTTCAAAGAAAGTCAACAAGAGACTAAGAGTGCTATTAAGGAGTTGCAAACACAAATGGGCTCCATGGCGGTTGATATCAACAATTTGAAGGCACAAAATAGTGGGAGACTTCCTTCTCAACCTATTAACCCAAAAGAGGGTGTCAATGCTATTACGTTGAGAAGCGGTACACAACTTGTGCAACCCGAAGCTGCTGATTTGGGCAAGGTGGAGACACCCAAGGAACCTGTTTTGGAGGAGAAAGTTGAGGATTCTCCCCAAACTTCTGAGGTACCTATTTCTAACTCTAAAACTCCGGTTTCTACTTATGTTCCTCCTCTACCTTTTCCTCGCAGATTTGCAAGTTCTAAGAAGGCGGAACTAGAAAAGGAGATTTTAGACGTTCTTAAAAAGATCCACGTGAACATACCACTCATTGATGCTATCAAGCAAGTTCCAAAGTATGCAAAGGTGTTGAAGGACTTGTGTACCAACAAACAAAGGCTCAAAGGTAATGAAGTGCTTAGTGTGGGGAGAATGCTTCGGCAATCTTACAACACAAACTCCCACTTAAGTGCAAGGATCCGGGTAGTTTTGACATTCCCGTCAAAATTGGTAACACAACTTTTAACAAAGCTATGTTGGACTTAGGTGCTTCCGTTAATGTTATGCCTGCGTCAATGTATAATTCACTTGATCTTGGTCCTCTTAAAAAGGCTGAAATTGTATTGCAATTAGCCGATCGCTCTAATGTTTACCCAATGGGTATTGTTGAGGATGTTCTTGTGCGGGTTAATCAACTTGTATTTCTGCGGACTTTTGTGTGTTAGAGATGGATGAAGGTTCACCGGACTCGTCTCTTCCATTGCTTCTTGGGCGTCCTTTCATGAAAACGGCGAAAACCATAATTGATGTGGATAAGGGAACGCTAACTATGGAGTTTGATGGAGAAATAATACGTTTCAACATTTTCGAGACGATGAGATATCCTAGCGATGTCCACTCTTGTTTCTCCATTGATGTGATGGATACATTGGCATAACAAATGTTTGAATTAAACGGTGATGATGCTTTGGAAACCGTGTTAACTACATCCATAGATAATGGTGTAGAGTGTGGTAATGAAGTCAAGGAAGCTCTTGGTGATCTTGCCCAAAAACTCATAATATCTCTTTTATTTCTTTACCATGCAGTGATGAAAAGCTTGTACCTTCAATTATTAAATCTCCGATTTTAGAATTGAAACCTCTTCCCGACCACCTTAAGTACTTGTACTTGGGTGATAATGAAGAGTTACTTGAGAACACCGTTGCGGATCATTTGAGCCGACTTGCTGTGGAAAAGGAGACTATCCCGTTGCGTGAAAGTTTCAACGTGTGGGGATGAGCAACTTTTCTCAATTGCCTTTGGAGAACCATGGTATGCCGATATTGTCAATTACTTAGTTTCTAAACAAATCCCACGTAACTTGTCTCGTGCGAGAACCAGAGGGACAAACTTAAGAGGTTAGGGAACCAATACATATGGGATGATCCATACTTATGGAAACATGGTAGTGACCAAGTAATACGAAGGTGCGTGCCCGAATCCGAATTTAACTCTATCTTGTCTTTTTGTCACTCTTATGCTTGCGGAGGACATTTTGGGAGTAAGAGAACCGCGCACAAGGTACTTGAAAGTGGTTTTTATTGGCCAACTTTGTTTAAGGATGCACATATATTTTGTACAACTTGTGATAGGTGTCAAAGAACCGGCAATCTAGGTGTCCGAAATCAAATGCCACAAACTTTTATTCAATTTATTGAAGTTTTTGATGTATGGGGTATTGATTTTATGGGTCCTTTTGTCAACTCCCATGGGAATTTTTATATCTTACTTGCGGTTGATTATGTCTCGAAATGGGTGGAAGCTAAAGCCACCCCAACTAATGATTCTAAAGTTGTTTCAGATTTCGTGCAAGCTAATATTTTTGCAAGGTTTGGAATTCCAAGGGCCATAATTAGCGATGGGGGTTCTCACTTCAAAAATGTGTTCTTGCAAAGCTTGTTAAGGAAGTACAATGTGTCGCATAAGATTGCAACACCTTATCATCCACAAACCAATGGACAAGCCGAGGTGTCTAATCGAGAGGTGAAATCAATTCTAGAAAAGACGGTGAACCCGACAAGGAAGGATTGGAGCATGCGACTCAATGATGCTTTGTGGGCGTATAGAACCGCATACAAAACACCTATTGGAATGTCTCCTTTTAGGCTTGTGTATGGTAAACCTTGTCACTTACCCGTGGAAATTGAGCATAAGGCGTTTTGGGCTATTAAACAATGCAACATGGAGATGGATGGGGCTGGAAAGCAAAGGAAGTTACAACTCCAAGAGCTAGAGGAGCTCTGCAATGATGCATTTGAAAGTTCACGGATTTACAAAGAAAAGACGAAAGCATTCCATGATAACATGATTTCTAGGAAACAATTTTGTATTGGGCAGAAATTGCTTTTGTTTAATTCTCGCTTGCATTTATTTCCGGGTAAACTAAGGTCACGATGGATCGGACCTTTTATTGTTACTAATGTGTTTTCTCATGGTGCAGTGGAAATTCGTAGTATAGCTACAGGGAAAGAACTTAAAGTTAATGGGCACCGGTTGAAACCATATTATGAGAACTTCACTTCCGAAGTGGTGGAAGGAGTTAACTTTGTGGATGTGCTCCCCTGGAGGAGTCATAGAAAGCAAGGAGATAGTCGGGCTGACGACTTTAAACCAAGCGCTAATTGGGAGGCAACCCAAAGGATGAGTATTTCTTGTCTTGTATTTATTTCTTTTCTTGTTTTTAGTTTTTCTTGTTTTGTTTTTACTTTGTTTTTGCTGATTTCTTGCTAGGATTTCCCACCTTGACTTACTTTGGATGATTCAATTTTACATTGAGGACAATGTAAAGTTTAAGTGTGGGGGAGCATTTATATGTTTTGGTTTGTTTTATATAAAAAAAAAAAAAAAAAATCAGAAAAATAGGAAAACAGAAAAATTTGTGTTTTTTTTGAACTCCGAAATCTAGAACTTGTGCCTTTAGGATGACACCATTAGTGGATTGAACCATTTTGAATGCAGGAGTTGAGGAACCAATTAACTAAAAGGGACGAACATAGCTCAGAAATCACAAATTATATGATAGTTGTTACCATATCTCGGAATATCACCATATCACGTTCTATTTTTATTTTTCCGTATTTATCTATTGTTCTCTAAGTGCTTTGGTGGGTCACTAAACATCGACGTGTTATTACTGCTAGGATGAAATAGAGTGATTGAGTTACTAGAAAAAGAAAAAAAAATTGAAAAAAAAAAAATATATATATGAAAAAAAAAAAAAAAAAGGGACCGATCAATTAGACCAAAACGGAATAAAAAGACACTTGGGAATAGCAGTATGTGTGAAACGTAGTCCCTGTCTCCGTCGCCTAAACAAGCGTGGAATGCAGGATCCAAGGCAACTATCATGTACTTGTCGACAAGAAGCATGCGCTTGGATCCAAAAGATCTAATCATGCCAAAAAAAAAAGAAATTGGATCCAAAGTTTGATCCAATCATAAAAAAAAAAAAAAAATATTATTGTGTTGAATAAAGTCACTTTTGGTTCCCTTGTATATGCCAATTGATTTGATGTAGCATTCAAGACTAAGTAGCTCAATCCAATAGGATTAGGTTCATCTTAGCAAAGTGACCTTGACATGAGATATGGGAAACATCGAACACTTGTGAATATTCGCCAACATCTACATCTATATCCATCTTCTTAATCTTTTCATTGTGATTGTGGTTTGTTAGTTTCCGAGTATTGTGGCTTGTTCAACTATCTAATTAGAGTTTATTTACTAATATTTGAATTGAATTTGCAAGGTACCTCCTCCGTAGTCATTTTGGATTCGTTCATTGATTTGTCACGAATAGACGGAGTTTGAAATATAGGTTTTGTGGGTATATCTCTAGTAAACCCTCACGAGACTATAACTCGTCCACTAGGGACACCTAGGGGTTTAAAGGCTTGTTATTTATGCTAAAAGTGACCGTAGCCTCGACGACACGGAGTTGTTGTATTTTATTGTTTTGTTTGATTTGCTCGAGGACTAGCAAAGTCTAAGTGTGGGGGAATCTGATAGGTGTAGAATACACCGTATTTACTATATAGAGTTTATGCTTTCTTTGTTATTTTTCTTGTGAATTATGTACTTTACACGTGTTTTTGAGTCATTAGGTACTCTGGAGTCGCACGGAGGAAAAGAAAGAAGAAATTGTCCAATTTGAGCAAAAAGGGCGAAATTGTCGTCTCACGGTGCAAGTGATATTTGGAGCTCAACCAAGGTTAAGGGACGACTCTTTTACAAGGAAGTTACACCAGGTGGCCTTTATCAAGTGTGGGTGCCTACAAGTCATTTTTGGTTACCCCTTATCCGCCAAAGAATGGGGTATCTTTAACAATACTCATTCTTACACTACCCAAAAATTGAGAAAAATTTATTTCTCAAATTATTAGTCTCCACCGAAACCGAGAGAGAGAGATATGGATCTCGGTGAAGAGGAGTCAAGAGAGATCGAGAGGAGTGATGAGATTGAGATGGAAGATGGTCGTGGATTGATTCAACAAGGGAAATCAAGGATTGAGCCATTGATGTTGAGGAAATCGGGAGACTAAATCGGGTTTGATTGATTTGCTTATGGAATCGAAGCATATGGAATTGTTCTTTGTCAGAGAGATGAGAAGGAAAGAGGAACGATTAATTGCTTCTGTTGATGCTTGAGATCGATTTGATTACCAGGGATTGAAGAATTTGCATGATCCAATTCAGTGAAAGAGGACCTGTTGCTGTTTAGAGTGAGTTTGAGTTGTTAATGTTTCAAATGAAGGAGAAGAGGATTTAAATCGAAGAACGGACAAAGGAGAATGAATCAGCAGATGGGTTGGCTTTGTTTTGAGTTTATTGATGTGCTCTGGATGGATTTAGGGTTCTTAAGTTTGTTTGTCATGGGGTGGAAGTTTGAGTGATGAATTAGTACCCTGGGTTTTATTTTATGGAAGCAGTTCAGGGTTCTGGTGGATATCAGTGAATCTGGTGAAGGTGGAGGTTGGCTCTGCTGAGTGTTATACGGGTTTGAAGATGCTGGTGCTGTTGCTTTGAAACTCAGGTGGAGTCAGATGGTGCTGTGACTAAGCCATTGCTGGTGGTTGCTGGCAGTTCTTGCAGCTGTGTTGAATGGCCAGGGTTTGAATTTGTTGGCAACTTGGGTGTTATTATGAGAACTGCAGGTGGCCTGTGAACTGAAATGATGCTGGTCTGAGCTGGAAGTGATGGCTTGAGGTTATGTTGAATCTGTGTTTGAGTGTTAAAGAAACAGTGGACCCGTAGCTTAGGTTGTGAGTTATGGAGGGACCGGTGATGCTCGCTGCTCTTCCTGTGTACCAACAACAACCAGTGAAACAGATGAGTGGAGGATTACAGGGAGAGACTCAAGGGAATGTGTGCTGTGTTGTAATGGAATGCACTGAAGTGGAGGAACTGGTAACAGGTCTTGGTGGTGCCATTGTCATGGAAGGGGAGAAATTGAATTCAGGGAAGCTAGGAATGGCAGGTTGGAGGTAGTGAGCTGTTTCAGTTGATACTCAGGTGGAGATAGCAGGTGGTTGTTGCCTAAATGGGAGTTTTATAGAGTGCAGATGGAGGTTGGCTCTACATGGGTTGGTGTTGATGTTGGAGAAGCTGTTATGTGAGAATGTGAAGATGGGCTGAACCTGATTGGCAAGGATTCAGATTTGGCCTGGAGAGCTATGCTTATGCTGTAATGGCCTGGGCTGGAGAAGTATGTAAGCTGGTGTTCAGGCTATGGCTGGATTGAGTAGAGCATTGCAGGTTGCAGGTCAGTGATGCCGTGTTGAGCTACTGGAGCTGAGTTTAATTGCAGCTGAGTTCATGGATGGATTCAAGCAGCAGTGTTGGCAGAGCTGAAAATGAGGCTGATGCTTTGGGCTCTAATTCTGCAGTGAAGAAATGGCAGATGGAGCTGAGGGTTTGATGGCAGCTGAGTTAGGAGGTGGTGCTAGTCTGAGATTGTAAAAAGTGCTGGTACTTGTGGAATTCAGTGATGCAACTGAGCTGAGGTGCTGCAAGCTGGTGATGCTGTGTACAGTTTCTATGGAAGCAGAGATGGTTGGCTAGGAGCAGCTGCAGATAAGAAGGATGAACTGGAAGGGGTCGGAATGAGTTGGAAGTATTGCTGGCATTGAATTGCAGGTGGCATGGCAAGAAGATGGCTGCCTGGGTTGGCCTGAGATACAGTGGCTCAAATGGCCTTGCTGTTGCAGCAGCTGGGTTTGTAAATGAGCCAGGGACTTAGGATTTGAGGCAATAGTGAGGCGCTGCAGGTTATCTGGTATTGGAATTAGCACAGCTGGATGATTGAATTAGGGTGGTTGTGGCTTGGAGATGGCAATGCAGGTACAGGGCCATCATGGCTGTGCTGAGATGGTGATGCACAATGGTTGTGCTACCAGTTCTGTCCAAGTGCAACTAGCCAGGCCAAGTTCACTCAGTCAGTTTGCTGAATTAGACTCTGACTCAACCGAATCAGCCCCGATTCACATAATAACCTGGTCCTGACCGGGTTGAATCGTCCGACCCGTTGACCCGACGATCCGACTCGTTGACCGGTGACCGGCGGACTTTGCTTGACACGGAGCCGATTTCCGCGACTTTCCGCCACAATCCCGACTTAGGCGACCGTTTTCGGGCGTATTTTCTACACGGGTTTCCCTCTTGTGGGCTTGGTGGACTCTCACCTAATGGACTTTGAAGACTAGACCTAATTTTAGAAGTTGGAGAAAAGCTATAAAAGGGAGGTTTTCTACCACATATGATATATCTTTTTCTTGGGAATTTTGGAGAGCCACTTTTTGTTTACACTTCTAGGGTTTGGTTGTGTTCTTCTTCTTCCTTGTTTTATTATTGAATATTGATGATGATGAACTCCATAGCTATGAGTAGCTAAACATCTTATTGGTTATGGGATAAAAGTTGATTTCTCAACATGCTTTTGATTCAATGAATTAGTTTTGTCTCAGTAATTATTGTTTGTGATTCACAATTAATAGTGTTATAAGATTTGAAAACTTGTTAGGTTGAGTCCGGAATCAATCCGATTTGTGTTCATCTCTAGAGCTATATTAGGGTTTTCAATACGAAAAAGTTGTTTATCCCTGATTCTAAGTAGCATAATTGTGGTTAGTGCTTGTAGTGATACATCCTATTAGTCACAAGTGAATCATAACTTTTGTTAAAACGTCTAGTGCTTTTACACATTCGTTTGCATTGATGAGTCTTATTCCATAAAACTTAATGCTCTTAGGGAGTTAAACTTAATTGTGCTTTTACACTTTAGGTTGCTTTCGACGAAGAATTCACATATGCATCTTTTAATGTGGTTGTGATGAAAACAGGGAATTAACGGGTTATACTTGCGATCAAGATATCCTAGGACTTTTAATAAATACGAGATTAAAATACCAATTCTAATCATTGATGAAAATACATGTTTGTGAATGATACTATCCCTTGACCAATATCTTCTCCTTATTGATTTCTCAAACTATTTACTTTGCTTTCAACTACCTTTTATTTCTTAAACAACAAACATACCTTGGGTTACTTTAGAAACTGAAAATTACTTAACAACAATTGCCTCTCTGTGGATACGAACTCTTCCTTACCTTGTGCTTCATTTAAATTTAGTGCGTAAGAAAGTGAAATTATTTTTGACGGATTGACACACGATCACACATCAAACAAACAATGTTGCCAACTTAGCTAGGATATCCATCTCTTCTACCTTACTCCAAAACTTTAACTGGAAAGGCCCAAATCTTCATTTACACTTGACAGCATTACAGACCATTCCAAACTTTGATACTCAGGATAACTGTAATAACTATAATATTTTTTTAAGGGGTCATTGGTAGGACTAGAAGATGCCTACAATATTAAACCGCAAGTATACGGTGTCTACAATGTAATACACGACAAGTGCGGATCGTTCCCACAGGGACTTTGTTGGTGCAAAGTCGAATTAAAAGTCGTGCTATACTAAATTAAATCAAACATGGAATTTTGTCGATACGACGAGATGATTGCTAAACAGAACTATGAAACTATAAACAGAAATAAGGATGCAATGAGAGTAGAAAACAATCAAGTAGGAAGCACTAGGGCAATTGAATCTACCACATAACCTACACTAGATATTTCAGCTAATGAAAATACTCTTGTCCTTGTAACAGATAACGGTGAAGATTCGAGTCTGCCGTGTATCTAAGGTAATCTTAAATGTATAGTTTAGTCGCAACTAAAGTATCAATTCCTAGCATTAGTTATATTATTACAGCACAACTAATCACAAATTGTAAACAGTCAATAAAGCATGAGTTGATGCAACAACAAATAATTGTTCAAACAGCCTAGGATGCAAGACATACTAGGTGAAAGTTATAAGTTGCAACATTAATACTAAACTGATTCCTATTCAACTAAGCTCTACAAGAACATTTTCATTAACATAAACAACTAGAAGTAAGGTAAGGGCTTCATCTAAACCCTAGCTTAAGAAATTAGAACATAGCAAAAACATGAGACATAAGAAATTCAAAGATAAATAAAATCATTCATGCAAATTTCTTTTTCAACTGATTTCTACCAAGAACTGTTTTTTAGAAGATATGTTACAAAATGATTTTCTACTTATGATCCTTCTCACTTGGATACCCCCAATACACAAAGACCACCCCTATTTATACATCAATTTCGCCCTAAATTGGGTTTTAGTATCTCAACAGTTACAACTGAAATTTAGGGTTTGAGATGTCAATCACTCACCAAATACAGCTGAGATACACTCCACTTCCTTCAACCACTCCATTGACGTCACATAGCATGCTGCAATTGAGGGAGTTTCAGAGATGAAATCATACCATAGGTTTTAATTCCTACCACCAATGACTTTCAACCTATTTCTTCACTTTCACACAAATGGCTACGGAAGAGTAGGTAAAGATGAAGAAACTGGGAGATTGACATTAGAGAGAACATAGGAGGTAAGGGTGGCGTACGAATGGTATGGGAGTGAGAGGGAGAGATCGGCGGTGGTATGGTCTTGACAGTTGAGAGATAGGGAGGGGGTATCGATGGTTTGAGAGGATGAGATTTTCTGATTTTGGAAATGAGAATAGAAAATGTAAAGGGGGATTTACTTGGTTGTTAAGCATGTGTAGCTTGTTTAGGTGTTCAAGGGTGAGATGTGTTGACTTCTTTATCTTCAAACATGACTAGAACATTTTGGACCATTGATCAAACTTAGGTTAATTCTTCAATCCTTGACCACAACTGTTCGTTCCATTGACTTGGTAAGTTCAGTTCTGCACACGCTTCAGCTTAACAGCTCTCTTGAATCACAGTGTGACATTATCACTTCCTCTTACGCTCCCTTTACAGTCTCGCTCACCTCTGGTTCACCATTTACTCAACCACCTGAAACACAACACAAAAAGAGATTATTTCGACAAAATTACCCATTAAAGGAGATGTGCTCATGATACAAGATTTGTCGCGAAATAGAACATGAAGGCATTAAAGATGTGATAAAAGACAGCAAAAAGATCTAGAAATATGCATTCTAGGCACCGATCAGTCATCTTGGAGCTAGACATAGCCCAGATGATCTCAATGTTGTACCTTCGGAGTAGGTTGCTCTTTTGATCTTCTTTTCTCTTTTCTTATAAAAAAAAATGGTAAAGGGACCAGTTTTGTCTTACTTAATTATTTAAGAAGGTAAGTAAAATGAATAGGCAAGTTTGGATAGCAAATTACATGGTCTGGTGTTAGTTTAAACATACTGAACTACTTAGCATGCTAAGGTTAAGTGAAATTCTTCATCTTATTAACTATGTGGTCGTGGTTAAAGTTTCGTATGGCAGTAGAGTCTTGGTTTTGTGTGGCAGTGTCTTGGTTTGAGAACGGCAGTGTGGCCTAAGCAGGTAATTAGGGATTTGGTGTATTAAGAAAAAGTCAGGGATTTGCTAGACTTGATCAATTTAATTAGAATTCTAAATGGTATGTGAGGTACGTCATGTTATGTCATTTAAGTTACTTGTTCCGAAAATGGGCAGCTGGATTTGATGTTTAAATGATTGAAAGTTTCAATGACGTACGTCCTATTACACCGTTCTAGAGCGTTTGTCCTTGAAATGGGCAGTTTTTGTTCGTCTCTTTGTTATTGGTGTATGAGATCTGTTCCAGTACATCATCTCGGGTATATATATAGAAATGTTGAATTAGTTTGGTTCTCATAAAATGGTGAGTTTTGATTTACTAATATGGTCGACAATTAAATTGAGCGAATTCACTAAATTTCCTGATAAAATTCTGTTGCAATATTTTTGGTGCCAATTAATTGTGATAATTTAATTTAAATCTTGGGTTTGTTATAGCCGGAGACTTAGTGAACTTGCTTGGAGTTTAACTCCCGTTGATTATATTTTTCAGGTGTTGTTAAGGACCGTGAAGGAGTTTGATTGATTCCAGTATCGGTAGATATCCAGAAGGTATCTAACTGAGGGTGGACATCTACACTTCTTCTTTTATGTTTTTCTCTATGTAGTTTTGAGGCAGTGGGGATATTGTATTTGGGGTAGTTCCTATCATTTTTCCGTCGATTCAACATATTACTTCTTTGGATCATTTAAGGGTTGTTAAGTATACCGTATTTATTTTTTAAAAACATCTTCATTTTAGAAATAAATAAAATTTCCTCTTTCTGCATACACAATTGTAATGGAACTATGTTCCTAGTTTTTTGTGGTTATGTACCTTGTTGCAGGAAATTAACTACATATTTACTATTTAATTATCGGCCGGGGTTATGTGGAAAGTAAGGTTATTACAACTCTCTCCTTTTTACCATTATATCTATATTTTAATAGATATTGCAAATAAGAAGTTTCCAGTCAAGCTTGTCTTGTTAAACATCTCGAAATATGATTCAAGCAATGGATGTTTGTAGGTTCTTAGAAATTTTCGAGCTTGTTGTCAATGACAGCTGCACAATACAATATCTTTATTTCTAGTTTACTTAAGTCAAGTCTCAGACTAGGATTAGAGGTTAGTAGTTGAGTATCAGACATCACTGAATAACCCTCTAAGATAGAAGACTGAAAATCAAGCGAAGACATTTTGGGAACTTCATCAACAAAGAGGAATGTGAAGACTAAACCATTCTATTTCCTCACAAGTATTACCATTCTATCTATATGAGACTATGTCGTATGACTTCTAGCAGATTTAATATTGCAAAGAAATTTTTTTGAGTATATACTAGGTTTACCATGTTGAAATAAATCTAAATACAGTATCGTAACCGAACGTATAGATTGTACAAGAATTATCCATATAGGTTCCCAAAAAAAAAGTTGGTGGTGTACTAGTTACACTGTCCTTTTCAGCTCTAGAGTTGGTAAAATATCTCTAGTTCAGTGTGGTCAGGTGGGAATAACATGGAATGAGAGACCTCCCGGGAAGCTGCTACTGGGTGACCGAAGTGGTGCTCGTTGAAACCCCACAATGCCTGGGTTGTTTCATACAACTTTGGTATATTGGATTACAAAGTATAATGTTTATTGGATTACAAAGTATAATGTTTATCTTTTGAACTTCGTAAAATCGACACAACACTATTTGGAAATTTGTTACTGGTTTAGTGTGTAGAACTTTGGATTGATTCCATGCCTAGAAAACAATGTTTAACTACATGAGTTTAAGGAAGTAGACTTGCAAAACTTGTTTCGTAGTTGAAAGTAATCAAATGATCTATTCTAGACCCGATCCCTTAAACAAGGATCTATACTAGGACCATTCCCAGGAACCTATAATAGGACAGATCCCTTACTTGGATATCTATTGCAGGACAAATCCCTAATAGGTTAACCAATTA
This sequence comes from Papaver armeniacum, assembly GCA_023531295.1. NCBI lineage: Eukaryota > Viridiplantae > Streptophyta > Magnoliopsida > Ranunculales > Papaveraceae > Papaver > Papaver armeniacum. Next base: position 767,628 of record JAJJWW010018250.1, read on the forward strand.
TAAAATGTATTTCCAATTTGAATTATTTTAGGTTTCGGATAGATATCGGAATATGTTTTGGTTAACATAGAAAGTTCATTAATGTCGACATAGTATTTTGAACATGTGTTATACTCTTACTACTTAATATTCAAATATTTTCCTTGATACTCAAGGTGAAATCCCAAACCAAAATATTACATAATATCTCTTTTGATATTCAAAATATATATGTCTTTAATTTCCTAGTAGTTAAAGCATATCTCTGGATTATATATTAGTAAAGTATACTTGTAGTGCTAGCTAATATTGAGTTATCATCCATAAGAGATTTTGGTATATTAGTTGGAAAATAGTTGGAATTGAGTGAAAAATCGAATTTGGTATTTATTGCATATCTTTTAATATTTTCGGTTTCGGAAATTCCTTGGTGTCCAAACTACCTTAGTCATTATAAATATTGAAGTTTGTTCTTCTTACTAACTTGTCCAGTACACAGAACTTCGCGTTAAGTATGAGGAAAACCCACTAGTGGTATTTTCGTAATACTTTATCGAAAAGGAAACTAATCAAATTAGGTGAAATCTCTTATGTGCGCTTCATTCAAAGACTTCTTTGGGATCAAGAAGCTTTTAGTAGTACCGTTGGTGGGAAACTAAATCGTGCTGTTATTTTAGTTTTCGATTATTGATTTGATTGACTAATGATAAAGTTGAATCTTAATTGCTTCTAGTTTATTTATTTCGTGACCCTTTTATTCTGATATAAGGTCACTCGAACGAGATCAAGATTTAATGATATCATATCTAATCTTTTATTAATTAAAAATATGAAGATAGGACTTGTAATCATCCATTATTAATAGACTCCGTTTTGTACGTGATCGATCACAAGGGAATCAAGTTGTTTGTGCAGGCACATTGAAGACTGGAGATTTTCTTATTGGTATTCAGATCTTTGTGATTATACTTTGTGCACACCTTGATTTATTGGGATCCGACAAGTTGGTTTATCTTTTATAGACTTTTATAGCTTGTCTTATAGATCAACGATCTATCGTCTGGTGGTTCTCTCCAGAATCTGAATCTGATATGTTGTGAACTAAGGTTTGATTATCTCTCATAGTTTTTATATCTTTGTTGATTTAAACCAATACAAAGGAGTTTATATTGATTAACTAGAAGAGCCTTTAACTCAACTATATCTCTGATTAATTCGGTTGATATGGAAGATTGATATAGTGGTTACCGAAACAGATTAATCCTTTACTATTTTGAAATACGAACCAAAGGAGTTGAGTGTTAGAAGTCTTAAAATCGGGTGAAGCAACCTAAGATAGTGGACTCTATCTGAGGATTCACGTGCGTAGACTGGATTGGTAGTAGATGCGGGGATACTAAAGGATTTGAGTAACTTGGAGTTAGTTTACTTGGTCTCAACTATACGAAGTTGGTAGTAATCTTTGTATAACGGATTAATTCTGAGAATATTCAAAATTGGACTAGGTACCGCGATTTTTATGCATTCGCCTTTTCCTCGTTAACAAAATCTTGTTGTGTGCTTTTACTTTAATTTCTGCATTATATTTATTGTTTTAGTTATAATAAAGTAAGATCACTATACGTTAATCCAACACTCGGGTTTCATCCTAATAGATAGGGTCGGTTTTGATACCTATTTTATATACACATTGTTACCTTGTTGAACAGTCACCTCCTTGACGGTACTTGTCTGAATTAGATTACACAAGGTGTGTCTTAATTAGGTTGATATCAAAAATATTGTGATGCACTTGGTATACTTGTCATTTCACTCTTAATTCGTGTACAACTAAATTGATCTTGGATATTGATTTATGAGATCGTCCAAGAACTCTTCCATAAAATCAGGGACACGGACCTCTGGTCTATACATATTGATTGTGGAACAAAAAAGTGAAAAACTCTACATACATATTGTTCAAGGATCTTTGTTAGATCTACTGTATTGGGTTTTGTCCATACAAGTTGCCGAACGAAAAAGTTGTTGGTGTACTTTGTACCCTCTCCTTTTCACTTACTTTTCCCCAACAACAAAATAAACCCTAATTTTTACTTTTTCTTTAAAATAATGTTCTTTTTTTTTCTCAATCATGATTACATTAAAATTGATCGATGGTATATATTTTAATCGAAATGGAATTAACTAAGGTTTTGTAGTATCATTTTCCTAAAACTCTATCAACATAATTTATATATAAGCATTTCAAAATGACGTTTTTAATTCCTCCATCATGATTACACTAAAATTGACTGAGGGTATTGACTACTCTTTAAAATCATCAGTTACGCCAAATGTCTTACATAAATTTAATTATGAAAATCAGGTAAATTTTTTTTTATTGATTTAGGAATATGATGAATTACTCAAATATTTTGGGCTTTATATAATAATTGTATATTTTTGTGGGCTATGAAGAATTAATGATTATAAATGCTTGTTTGGTAAGCTTAAGCACTTATTTTATGTGTGTTATAAATTATAAAAGTATGAGCTATATTAAAAGAAGCCTATTTTAAATCAAAATCGGTTGTTTACTTTTGTATAATTTCGATTTTTCATACCAAAAAAATCAACTTTTAGAGCATTGCTCGGTAGAACTTAAGAATCTTGGATAATTATTTATAATTATTAATGTTATTTAAGATAAATGCGGGATCCTAAATAAAAGGATAATTATCTTAAATATTAATAATTATTCCAAGATAATTGTTATTTAAGATAAATGAGGATTGTGATAAATATTAGGGGTTTATCATGAATCTGGATGTTATTTGAGATTTATAGCTGGAGGTTATTAGGATAACTATCGTAACCCTAAAGCTACATCTATTTTGCTATATAGAGGCTAAATCTCATTATCAAGGTACTGACTTCTTTCCTTTTCCTAACAACCTACTTAACATCCATTTGATTTTGTTGGAGTGTTTTCTTACCCCACCATTTTCAATCAACAATTCTTTGGAGAATCTAACCAATCATGCGATTGATCAACTTTTCTCACATCTCGAAGATTGTTGGGGTGATTAATTTTTACAACAGTGGAAGCAGCACTTATTTTATGTGTTATAAATTATAAAAGTATGAGCTATATTAAAAGAAGCCTATTTTAAATCAAAATCGGTTGTTTACTTTTGTATAATTTCGATTTTTCTTACCAAAAAAATCAACTTTTAGAGCATTGCTCGGTAGAACCCACCAAGCGTTGCTTTGTCAATTTTGGTTGTCATATTTTAACTCAAAAACTCGAAGCTGCTTGATTAGTTTATTGGAGTCAACTTCATTAGGTTAGGCTAAGAGCATTAGAAATGTTGAGACAAACTCGTGTTACTCTGAAGAAACTGAAGACGTACCGACACCAACGTATACATCATTCTTCTGTTCGAGGTCAGTAATACAGATTTGACATGTTTACATTTCTATCCACGTTGCTTTCAATTCGTTTATATTGAAAACATGACGTACGAAGTTATAATTATATATTTCTAGTTAGTGACTTGATCCTATAATGATCAAAGTGTCAAGGAAAGTATATACTAGTTGTTTCATACAACTTTGGTATATTGGATTACGAAGTATAACACTTATCTTTTGGACTTCATAAATACGACATAACATTATTTGGTCATTCATTACTAGTTTAGTGTGTTGAACTTTGGTTTGATTCCATGCCTAGAAAACTATGTGTAACTGCATGAGTTTAAGGAAGTAGACTTGCGAAACTTGTTTCGTAGTTGAACGAAATCAAATGATCCATTCTATGACCGATACCTTAAGCAAGGATCTACTCTAGGACCGGTCCAAGGGATATATAGATTGTAGGGATCTATAGCAGAACTGAACCTTACTTGGGGATCCATTGTAGGAACGATTCCTAAGAGGTTAACCAATTATAAAACGTTTTTCCGAATCGTCTATTACTTTAGGGTTTGCACATATATCGGAATATGTTTTGGTTAACACGAAAAGTTCACAATGTCGACAGAGTATTTTGAACATGTTCTAAACTCTTATTTCTTAGTGTTCAAGTATTTTCCTTGATACTTAAGGTGAGACCCCAAACCGAAATATTCCAAAATATCTTTTGATATTCATAATTTATATGTCTTTAATTTCCCAGTAAATAAAGCATATATTTGGATTATGTATTATTAAAATATACATGTATACTAGCTAATATTGAGTTGTCATTCGTAAGAGATTTCGGTATGTTATTTGGATTTTAGTTGGAATTATCCAAAACCGAAAATTGGTCTTTATTGCAAACCTTTTGATATTTTCGGTTATGGAAATTCCTTGGTGTCCAAAATACCTTGGTATATAAACATTGAAGTTTGTTCTTATTATAAACTTATCCATGAACACACGTTCTTCATTCTGTGGTTAGTGTGGGAAGTCGACTAGCAGTATTACTTGTAATAAACACTTGGAGGGGAGAGTATCCTAATTAGGTGATATCTCTTACGTCCGCTTCACTTACTCAAAAATCTTTTGTGGGATCAAGAAGATTTTAGTAGTACTGTTGGTGGGAAATAAATCGTATTGTTATTTTAGTTTTCTATTATTCATTTGATTAACTAACTAGTAAAGTTGAATCTTGATTGCATCTAGTTTGATATAATTAAGGTCACTAAAACTAGATCAAGGTTTAACTATTTCATATTTGATCTTTATTGATTGAAGATCTGAAGATAGGACTTGTGATCATCCATTATTAACAGACTCTGTTTTGTGTGTGATCAATCACAAGGGAATCAAGTTGTTTGTGCAAGTACATTGAGGACTGAAGATTTAAAGACAAAAATATTTTCTGATTGGTATTATGATCTTTGTGATTATACTTCGTGCACACCTTGATTAACTGGAATCCGTAAAGTTTGTTTATCCTTGATAGGCTTTCATAACTTGTTGTATAGATCGACGATCTATTATTTGGTGGTTCTCTTTAGGATCCGAATCTCATAGGTTTTAAACTAAGATTTGATTATTTTGGTACATAATCTTGGTTGATCTGAAGCTGATACAAATGAGATATATTGATTAAATGTAATATCTTTTATAACCCAACATACATCTTCGATTAACTTGTTGATATGTGAGATCGATAGAGCAGTTACCGAATACAGATTAGTCATTTACTGTTGTGAAGTACGATCCAAAGGATTTGAGTGCTAGAAGTCTTCTCAGCGGTTGAAGCAATTTAAGATAGTGGACTATACCTTATGATTCACGTGTGTAGACCAGATAAGTAGTAGGTGAAGGTGTTAAAGCATAGCTCGGTTGAACCCACCAAGCATTGGTATGTCAAGTTTGGTTGTCATATTTTAGTATCAAAACTCATTTAGAGTCGCTTGATTAAATACTAGAGTCAACTTTGTTTAGGTTAGACTAGAAAGTCTAGGAATGTTGAGACGTACAAGCATTACTCCGAAGACCTGAATAAAGAGAAGAAGTAATGAATACAACGAGGATATCATCCTTCCACTTGAGGTTAGTAATATTGACTTGACTTGTTTCCATTCCTAACGTATCTTTCAAGTCGGATTATATTGAAAACATAACATGCGAAGCTATATATATAATACTCTAGTGGTTAGACTTAGTCATAGCATTATGATCAAAGTGTCAAGGAACTTATTGAATTACAAAGTATAAACGCTTATCTTTTGGAACTTCGTAAATACGACATCAACATAATCTTTGTATTTAGTTACTTGATTATGCATGTGTAAGATATAGGTATGATTTCACCCTAGGAAACAATTTTTTATAATATTTGTTTAAAGGAGGTACATATATGAATTTGTTTCATAATCGAAAGGAAATCATGATTGGTCAGGTTTTTTATTGAATATCTTTTGAATGATCAATATAAGATGACAAGGTAGAACCTCTCTTAACTTGTTGAGATTTGAGGTATAACCGGTCATAGCCTATATTGTGTAGCATGTTGTAATTGGTCACAAGCTACTTTAAGATACATGGTGTAACCGGTCACAAGCTACATTGGGATGTCTCTCTACCCATATTGGACAGTCCTCTATCTACTGGATTCAAGGTTTCCTAAAATTAGGGTTTCAGACTTGATGATAATTCTAATCAAATCTGACCATCGATAATTTTCATATTGATTCAGTTATCAGTATTTTAAATAAATATTTAATGTTCTGTCTTGCTACCAACATTTTTGTTGCTCGATTTTCCAAGAAGCGACATTTCATCGGTCAATCATCCATTTAGTCGACATCCAATATTCATTGGACGACTATCCACTTGGTCGATCATCCAATATCTACCAATATTTTAATATCTTTACGTTGTCGTTCGAAGACTCATGACATGGTGGATCGATATGAGTATTCTATAATAACTCAGCAATATCTGATTTCCTGTCAAATACTTGACATATCAGAATACATGGCCCATGATCGATCCAACGATCTCATTAGATCGACGTTCATCTGTCCAAATCATTCGAGTATCATTGATGTCTCAGCTGACACAATAATATGCCATAATTCATCAGATTCGTCTAAGCATAATTGTTTTCCAAGCAGATACCTTATGCTTAGTCCATCATAATGGTGAGTCATACATCATGTCACATTTGACAATTATGCTCGACTCATCAAAGCTAAGACTCATGGTCCATCCAAGTCAACAATTGACCAACTAAATACACGTCTGCCTTGCAGACTTCACATGAGACATCAATCATGTCATATGGGGGATGGATTTTGGTTTAGCGGGCTACATCACGTGCGATGTAACAGTACATCCACGATGATAAATGTGAGTAAGTCATGCTAGAAGTTGAAGGAGTAAGGAATGTGGTGGATGAACAATCAACCAAGTCTCCCACACAATGTGAAACTGGTTCAACCACGATTTCTCACTTCCCCACTCTTCCACTCCTCTTCAACCGTCACCACTTACTGGAGATCAATGTGTTAACTATTTCTGCAATAAATAGGTTCATCAACCTATAACTTAACAACTGAACAAAATTCAAGAAATCAAGCTTAACTGATCAAAACTTACCATAATCGAATTTATGACAGTCTATCATTATCAAACACGCAGAACCCTCCAACACGGAGAATTCAAAACATCCATAATCCATCAATTACCATTGATCTCACACATTCTTAGCCTCCCTCTTACAGATCGACCCTCATCCCTCGAATTAGCAAGTTGACTCTGGAACGACCATTTCTTGGTTTAGGCCAGAGTCTTACAAATTGATCTCTCGAATTCAAGTACTCCCGTGTAGTACATCTGTTAAAGACTTAAAGAATTTGCTTAACTGAAGATCTGTCTATCGCACAGCTCTCCACTCTTACTAAAAAACCAGCAAATCGTTTTTACCCATCAAACACTATTATATCCCCATTTGTTTCTCTTAAATATTTTTCTACTTACACCAAATATTTATATAATTCCAACAAATAAAATTTTGGAAGAAAATGGAAACTCAATTTCGGTTTATATAGACTAAGCGATATCTCTTTCCTGTAATCGATGCACTTTTACTTTCATTTCGTTCTACATCAAGGTGCACTTTTCATTCTCATTTCGCTTGAAGGTCTAAACGAGATCTCTATATACCATTTTTTATATACACACTGCCAAAAATGTTTCAAGTAAAAGTCCAAATAAGATCTGTGCATCCAAAAAAAAATCTTTTAAGTAAAAGTCCAAATAAGTAAGATACGGTACATAGTTTTTTTTTTTGTTTTCTTTTTTTAAAGTTTTTTTTTTATTATTGGATAAAGAATATTAAATTAACTAGTTGGAAGCCTAACAAGCTAAGCTCCAACGACATACTACTATATTAATTGAACAGGTTGTCGTGCTAACCTACCAGCGAGTCTCATGGGTAACCTAGCCAAGGGAGCCGAAGCGGATGGTGGGGCTGAGATTGTGTCCCAAGGTGGAGGAGTGCATGTTTTGGGAAACCGGAATGACCAACTGAGCTAAGTGCCCGTTCTTAATATTGCTAAGAACGGAATTCAATTCAACCCATAGCCAGCTGTGCTTTTCCCAGTTGGTTCGTTTCTTTTTTTAAATCAAGTACCCAACTTGGTTCGTAGAATTGCTAACACCTGCAGATGTTGTCAACTAAAGTGCGTTGACTAAAAGAAGGGAAATTGATTACTCTTGAATTCTAAACTCCATTTACATACTTTTACGCCCTTCTTCAGCATCCGACTCCAAATTCCGATTTCCCACTCCTGAACTGTGAATACTACGAGTGCCACTTTATTGTTTGCCTAATAAGGTACTCCTGTCTCTCTTTTCTCTCTTCATAAGTATCTACTAGGGTTTAAATTGATTACTCTTGAATCTGCAATGGTTTAAATATTTGATTTCTCATTCCTCTACATCCTATCTCTCTAGGGTTTATTTTTTATTCTGCCTCAATTTATGAACAATGTTAGTTAAAGGTTGTGAATCTAGGGAGAATACAGTATTCTGAGTAAAGATTCACAAAATCTTATATAATTAGTTGCTTACGATGTGCTTGGTATAATGGCTGAAAGATCTTAGTTGTACAAGAAAATTTCGACCTTTTCGTTATTGGTTTATCACTCAAAATTTTCAATATTTAGTATCTGATAAAAACTGTGTATATCATCTAAGCAATGTACAAGCATGTAAGAACACTGTCTTTACATCCATACTCTGAGACGAACAATTAACAGTTACTTTTATTTATTTTGTATAGGGGTAATCAATGGCAGATGTTGTAAGAAAGTTCTTCACCGCATCAATGCTTATGTGGATAGCACCAATTTTGATTTTATATGGTTTTAACAATAACTTATTTCCTGGTAACCTTTCTTCTACCTTCATACCCAATGCTCCATCGATTTTTGTTGATTTACTTATGATGTACAAGGTTTGTGTTTGACAAAAGTTTTAGTTTTATGGAGGTTGCCCTCTTCGTAGATCCAGGATCCTACTGTTAGAGAGTGTCCGGAGATCTTTCATATTACAAGACTAGTTGGCTGGTTACATGAAGAAGCAAGTAACATTAAATAAGACTCCTCACAAGTTAAATTTTCCTTTTATTTAGATTATCTTTTTTGTATGTTAAATGTTCCAATATAAACGCATCAATTTGAATCAAATTGTAGATATAGTACGTTATACTTATTGATTTTCACTTTTCATAAAGATATGATTCACACAATGCCTCTCTCAATTTTACATTAAAAACATGGGTAGTATGGATATATTCTCGTATGTTTTCATCATGAATTTCTAGGTAAAGGTGGACCTCAAAATTGTTTTCGTCTTTCATGATCGGCATAATAGTTTAATATGTTTTATAATCTAGCTTACTTCTTTTTAACAGGGTCAAGTCAGTTGTCTTCTCACTCACTGACGATTTTGAGCGGATTGCTTGCGGTCATCTCTGTCAATATTGTCATTGCGTTCTATATTTATATGGCGATGAAGGAGCCTTCAAATAAACACGAACCTGATCCTACTTTTCTTGCTGAAGCTAAAGCCAGTATCAAGCAGCAACACTCTTCAAGTGAGACTGAAGATCCTTCCCAGGCACGTGAGAAAGATGAGTAGTAGGGAACGTGCAGAGTGCAGTTACCAGGTTTGATGCTCACTTGGATTTTAATTACCCTAAGTACAGTCTTTACTCATTAGGTTTATAGGGTAGCTCCAGAACCACTTTTGGACCAAACATACAACAAATTATTTAGTCCGTGAATTCATGTTAGGATTTGAGATAACGGTTAGGTTTACCTGAATCACTAATGTTCTCTGCACTTGTGGTTTTTTTTCTTCTTCTGTATTTTAAAATGAAATGACCGAATTCGGACACTAAGTATCAAAATATTTGTGCTTTGTATATGCATCTCCCATATTATATCTCTGGGAAATAATTTTGTTCTTGTGGGATACTTAAAACAAAATGCTGCTGTCATGTCAGTGATTTATAATTTATTAATGTTAATTGAATACAATTTTGGTTTAGATGTTTTGGTCTCTTATCATCCTATAAATTGTCCTGCTGTGCTCTGACATCTAACCCTACCAAACTTCCCATCTACCGGTTCCATACACCATCTTAATACACCCCTATGTGTCATGGATCACAGCCGTAGATGGGAAATGGTGGGTCTGGGAAAGCTTTCGGGGGACCAATAGGGGGTGGGCACATAGGCGGGGTATGTTTTTGGGGTATAAATCCGGTAGATGGGAAGCATTTTCGCTACCAAACAGGAAACCTGAACAGTCCATCTTTAAAATACTTGATCCATATTATTAGACTTGTCATCCTTGCCCTCTTGTCGCTCATAACAAGTGTACCTTTTGCTTATATAATATCTCTTGTACTCTTTCGTTGATTTCCATCAATTCCCTTTTTTCTGCCTTACCTTAATGTTCTTCCTTCATTAAGTTTCTTTCCTCTGCCAAAGCTTTTGGATCTTCTTTTAAAGAATAAACTCTCTAACTAGTACTTTGGGATGTATGAGTATCACAGTGGTACCATGTTTTCTATTTGAGAGCTTTACTGGGTATCAAGTTAATTAGCTGCGAATTTTTGCCAGCTCAGATGCGTCTTAGTTAAAGAGGCAATCTCTTTCTCTTTCAGACTCACAAGAATTTTATGCATGATTTTGGAGTGACAGTTTTGGGATTCACAGGTTAAGGTTGTGTTTTATATGATGCTAAATTTCGTTAAGTTTGCCAAAATTTTATCAATTTGCTTTGGTGCTGTGGGTGATAGGGCACAATTAGCTTTGAGTTGACTTCTATATATGGTGGGAATAGTGTGTGGATTTTTGCACCTTTAAATTGAGAATGCTCACTCTATTCTCCAAAAAAATAATAGGTTTTAATGATGTAAGACATTCGTAGTACTTTTCTGGCTAATTTGGTGTTGATCTTCACCCATATTCAATGCATTCACTGACTCTTTAAAGACAACGAGAAGAGGGAGAGCAGTGTGGTGTGGTTTTAACATTTTAACCATCGTTGTCAGCAAACTCCATCTACTCTGTAGGTTACATGTATTCCACTATGATAAAGTTACTAGCTTTGTAAACTGCAAGTCAGTACGAGCTGGCACCAGTGACTTGATCAAAATAAAAATATAAACTGAATCATTAGGGGCTAACAGAGCCAAAGTGAACATTAAAGTTGGTGGTTCTTTGAGAGGACAAAGTGAATCATTCAACTTTGAGATGGCAGAGCCTCCATGTAAAGTTTTTTTCCCTGACAATGTTGTTTCACAATGGGTCTGGTGGGTGTGGATTCAATGTTTTCACGGACACCAGAGCCTCAAAAACAAATTCCCATGATAATGTTATTTCACAATGGGTATGATGGTTGTGGATTCAATGTTTTTACAGCTACCAGAGCCACCGTGAAAAAAAAAAATCCCCTGATGATGTTATTTCACAATGGGCATGGTGGTTCCGGATTCAATGGTTTCACGGCTACCAGAGCCTACGTGAAAAAAAATTTCCCCTGATGATGTTATTTCACAATGGGTAAGGTGGTTGTGAATTCAATGTTTTCAAGGCTACCAGAACCTCCGTGAAAAAAAAAAAAATATTTACCTGATAATGTTATTTCACGATGGGTCTGGTGGTTGTGAATTCAATGTTTTCACGGCTATCAAAGCCTCCATGAAACAAAATTTCCCCTGACAACTACCGGAGCAAAACGTACAAGACATAGAATGTCAGCAGAACATTGAAGATTAACATTAAAAGTGAAAAAATCTGCTTAACATTAAACATACTTTCAAGATAAATGTATACTAGTTTGAATTCAATCCCCAAGGAAAAAAAAATAAAAATAACTAAACTAGTTGGTTCTTGTGTTTTTTTTCTTGTTTTTGCCTTTATTCTTCAACAAATTAATGACAGGGATATCATCTTCCGAAGCTGGAAAAATATGTGAGTTTTGAGGGTTATCATAATTTTTGAGCATCGAGGTTAAACGAGCTTTTTTGGAAGGGCTTATCGGCTCATCTTCAGCCCATAGCACTCTACAAAATTCAAAATAATTCCCATTTTCCGTTTCTGCATAGATATAAAGCCAAAATAAGCAGGGGAAACTTACCTAATAATCAAGGAAATAATACGAAATATAAGTAAAACATATCGGGAATACAACTTACTATAAGTACAGCTTGGGTTTGTTCTCCTTCGATAAAAGCTTTGGCATGAATCCTAGGAAAAAGATTAGCAACTCGGGTGTGAGACACTCTTAAAAACCAATCCATGTATCCATCCTCGCAATCCCATGGGTTTATAACCCTTGATTTTAAAATATGTTTGCGTATCAAACTTTTTTCCCATACACCCCAATTATGCTCATTCCAGTATGGACAATAAGACCGGAAACTTTTAGGTTTATGCCACTCAAGGAAAACACATCCAGGAATATCTTGGATAGCACCAAATTGCCTCGACACTCGGTTTGGATTATGCCACTCAAAAATCCCAAAACATCAAATCGCTCCTATGTAGTGACCAACTTGATAAACCGACCCATCTCGGATTGAGTTATAGGGATCCCATGTTATCTTGGATAGCACCAAATTGCCTCGACACTCGATTTGGATTATGCCACTCAAAAAATCCCAAAACATCGAATCGCTCCTATGTAGTGACCAACTTGATAAACCGACCCATCTCGGATTGAGTTATAGGGATCCCATGTTACTTTATCTTCCTTAAGATCTTCAAGTGCTTCGCGCAAATCAACCAATTCAATTTCAAGGTTTCTTTCCTATTGAGTTGTTAGTCGTGCTACGTACAAAAACTCTCGAGGTTGACATTCTTCATATCTGCTGTTTTTAGTATGCCTCTGAAGAGTCGGGAAATGATCATTCAGCCATACCTAGTGTAATTAGAGTACATTAAATAGTTTCAACAGTCAAAAAATATTTCAGAAAAATAAATAAAATAACAAATAGTTACCTGAAGCCATGGAAAAAATCACACTTTTAGAACCTTGCCCCAACTGATGGTACAAGAGTAAGTATTAAATTTGTCTAAATCTTCTAAACATTGTAAGACAATTTATCAACTCGAAAATTTGGCAAGAATCCTAACACTAATACTTCCACCTGATTTATCTAAATTTGGTCTAAGAGTAAGTATTAAATTTGTCTAAATCTTCTAAACATTGTAAGAAAATTTATCAACTCGAAAATTTGGCAGGAATCCTAACACTAATACTTCCACCTGATTTATCTGATTCAGACAATTTATCAAACACATGGAATGCAAAATCCTAACACTAATACTTGAAAACAAAAAAACTCTGATAAAACCTTTAAATTATAAATTCGTTGTATACCTATAACTAATCAACATAAAAATTCTTTCCTAAACAACAAAACCCCGTAAACACAAATTCTTCTAATTTGGGTTTCAATTTAATTAATCTTAAAAATTTAGTGTAACTAACCTTGAATATCTTGTGAGGTTGATTTGATTCTTTCTCCTTTAGTTCCTCCCATGATGATTTGGTTGATTGATTTTTCAACAAATTTTGAAAATAAATTTTAGAGTTTATGCTTAGAGGCCGTGGTTTAGAAAAAGAAGTTGTGAATACCGTAGTTAGAATTCAGTTCTAATAACTGAATCAACGTAGTTGGATCGTTATATGATGAACGAACTCAACTCACCTCTAACTAGAAACTCATTTATGCTAACTCGGTTTAGGCTATGATATGGACTATGGTTAATAAATTACTCCCTCCGTTTCACAAAGACAGTCCGCTTTGACTTTCTCAAAATATTAAGGAGACCATACTATTTTACTTGACTACCCTTAGTTACTTACCTATTTTATTTTAATAAAAATGCTAGCAATAAAGACTATCCAAATTTGGTGTGAGAATTATAAATACGAAATATAAAAGGGAAATTTAAAAGATATTGAATTTAAGAAGTATAAACTTTATAAGGAATCTAATTTTTAGAGTTAAATGTATATTTCCTTAAAAGGAATGAAGCATATATTTGTTTCCTCAACTATACTAATTTATTTAACACAAAATTGGTCAAAAAGACCAAAATCAACAATTCCTGGGTGAAAAAGACACTTAGCTTTTGATACTGTTTAAAAAGCCAAAAATTAAAAAGATATCTTTTGTTTAAATGGACAAAAATTTAAAAAAGGCGAGGATGTAACTTGGTTTCATCCTGTCCATTTTCAAATATTTTTTCTTATTTTTATTTTACACAGGATGCATCCGTTTCATCCTTGCTATTTTTAAGTATAAGCCGGGATGAATCCGGTTTCATCCTTATTTATTTTTTTGGCTATTTCACCGTATTTTTTTTTACTTGTCCATTTGAACCGTGTTTTAAATTTTTTTGGACAAATGACCCATTTTCTCTTTATTTAATATTTTAGATTGAGTCACGTTAAAAATAGATTTATGAATATAAAGAATTCAAGGGTATATTAGAGAGTTCATTGAAAAAGTATGACTATAAACAGAAGCTGGACATAATTTTGAAACTGACGAAAAAGGAATAGAGGACGGTCTTTCAGAAACAGAGGGAGTAAAAAATATTATGGGCTATGGTTAAAAGGGGCTATGGTTAATAAAAGCGTGGGCTATATTTTAGAGAAGCCATATTTTGCAACGCGTTCACTTGTTGTTGACCATACTGTGGCGGGGACATCGAGACAAAAATGATCTACACCTCACCAGGCATTAAACAGCTGTTTCCCAGACTTTCCGATCACTGATGGTGGTTCATTCAATTTCAAAGGGTAAACCAAATTGTTTATACAATTGAGTTGCTTCAGATACAGGTTGTCTGGTACATCCTAAGAGACCAAAATGGAAAAACCAGAATAATTCCTCCATACGCAATAAAATACAATGGCATCATCCATATCACCGTTGCTGGTACTCTTTTCCTCCATCAAAACACAGTGAATCTAGTAATTCTAATATATATCTTTGCCTTAGATTTCCTTCTTTTCGTGGTCTTGTCTTTTCCAGTTGTTGCATCTTCTGATCATCCTCATAATATCTTAATTGCATGTACTGCTCAATATTTTCCATTTTTAGTTGGTAATCTTAACTTGTGTTTAAACACAAATTTCTATTTTTGTATGTTTGAAACATCCAATTCATCCCCTCCCTGTTATGTACTATCTCATCAGATTAGACAATCTCTCTCTCACTCTTTCTAGCAGTAGTAGTAGTACCTATGACTTCCATAGCTTCCTTAACAAGACCCAGCAAAAGATACGTAGAATAAAGTAGCAATGGAACCATTCTAAATGTTCTGAGGATAAGTAAAAACAATCTTGCCCTTTAGTGAGTTATCCTTCCAAAAAATAAAAATACTAATAAACTTCAGTGTTAATAGTTAACAAATGTGATTGTATCACAGAATATGAACTGATTATCTTGTTGTTGTGAT
The DNA here is from genome assembly GCA_023531295.1 of Papaver armeniacum. Taxonomy (NCBI): domain Eukaryota; kingdom Viridiplantae; phylum Streptophyta; class Magnoliopsida; order Ranunculales; family Papaveraceae; genus Papaver; species Papaver armeniacum. The sequence continues at coordinate 783,083 of JAJJWW010018250.1, forward strand.
GAATATGTTTTCATTTACTAGTTTTTATCAGCACTGAAATAGATATTTTTGGAGCATAACATAGGGCGTGTAGACTCTGAATACTTGTCACAAATGATGATTAACAATGTTGTATTCTACAGCATCTTTAAGGAGGACACAAATTATTGTGAGATGGGGATTTTAATTTTTGACCTCGGGTGCTTATTCTATATTAAACCAAAAAGGGAATTTCAATTCAATTATTACAAGCTGAAGAGAAACATTATCAGCATTCATCATGAGTCTAACAGAGACTCGGGGAGTTTCCATCTCTCCTAGGGTGTCTCCTGATGAAGCAGTATAGATTAGGGAGCAGGGACTAAAAGCATGTGAAGTCTCAAATGTATAGTCTACCTGAATCAAAATGTACCCTAGGAGGTCATGAGATAAGACGTATGCAACTAGAGATAAATTTATTTGAGTTTGTATCATCAATTACTGTGCACCACATAAAACCATGCATGACACACTTTCTTCTAAAACAACCTGTGACTCAACTAGGGATAGCTAGGACAAACATTTTTCCTTGGTGAACCAACTAGAAATAGCTGGCCAACTGATAAACTTCAACTAAAGAGGTGAGGAGTGTTAGACTGGCTCTTATGGAGTCCAGCATCCAAGATGGATCCCTGTAGAACCGTCGTTTATTGGTGAACAGTGAGCCTGATCCAGAATGAGAGCTGCGTTTAGCTTGGATCCAAGTTGGAAGTACCCAAGGTACGCAGTTTCAAACTGCGTATGGAAAAAGCTTAACACGCAGTTTCTAATCGCGTATCAATGAATATTCTTTGGAATTATTCTTCCGCATGGTTGCAAAGCAGCGTGCCCTGGCTGAGTGAAACTGCGTATTTTAGAAACCCATTTCTTAATCGAAATTCATCTTTAAATCCAGCTATTCAAAAAACCCTAGACTCAATATATATTGATCGATACTGCAACCCCTTTACCAGTAATCTATTTTCTTCTTCCAATTTCTATTTCTCGCTCTCGAATAAAGGTTCTGTGTGTGATCAATTATCAAGGTTTGGTTCAGTTTTGATTAATCAGAGTTGAAGAAGATGAAGAGACCTAGAGAAGAAGATTGTCTTGCTCACATCAAATCAGTGCAGAAAACATCAAAGTTTAATGAATTCCTTCGAGGAATGAAAGAATTCAAGTCCTTGCCGACTTACGACTCCACCAATTTGGTGTTTATAACAGCAAGGATCAAACAGGTATTTCATGGCCATTCAAATCTTATTCAGGGATTCAACCTGATATTCTTGCCTGAAAGATATGCAATTGAGGTCGATAATTATACAGATCCGAATCGGAAATTAATTAAATCTACAAAAAGGGTTAAAGCAGGTGAAGGTGATTATCATGAAGACTACAAATTCTTTGAGAATGTCATCAGGAAGGAGAAGTTCAGAAATCCTGACGAGTACAAGAAATATTTGAAGTGCCTGTATCTTTACAGCAAAAAGATAATTTCAGAAGGTGAATTGATAGATATGGTTGGTGATTTGCTGCAATATGATGGCACCGCCTTTCCGAGTACATCAAATAAGGATAAAGTGCAATCCGACCCCCAAAAGGATGAAAGAGAGATAGGTTTTCAGGCTTCACCATCAAAAAGGAGGAAACTTGATGAACCCATGATTGGCCGTCTCTCAAACTGTGAAATTGTGAATCCAAGTTATCAGCTTTCGACTGAGAGGATTTTAACTAGCGGAAGGACATAACTTGGAGGATTTAGGGCTCTCTAGGACACGCAGTTTCAAGCAGTAGCGTGGACCGGTCAACACGGTCAAGACGCTTGATTAGGAACCGCGCATTCGAGTTTTCCCATGAAACTTATTTGTTTCAAAATGCGTGATGCGCCGGTTGAAACCCCGTATTTACATGGAATCTTGGATCCCCATTACGCCCATGCCTTGAATTTTGGTGACGTGGATCCAAGGAAAACCTTGAATCTTGGATTATGGTTAGACCCAGCCTTAGACCCCTACTCTGATCCATGGCTGATAATGGGGAGTGTTAGATTGCTTTGGGGGTGTACTAATCCATTGATGAGAGAAATTTTGTCTTATATGAAATTTTGTACACCCCAAAGCAGTCTGGTACCCTCCTCCATTACTTAGCGGTTGCTAAGTAATTAAATTGCCGGAATTGTTTGAATTGCTTAGTTATGTCGTGGAATGATGTTAATGATAATAATAATAAGGTATATCGTTGTTCCAGTTTGATCTTACCAAAGTAGTACTCCCTCCGTCCCTATTATATAGGCGGAATATTGGATTTTTCTAGTCCCACTAAATAGGCGGAATTCTAATTCCAAGAAGACTTTTGACATATATGCCCTTGTTTATGTTGTATGGGAAATTGTAGTGAGAATAAGACAAAGGGTAAAAACAGGAAAAGACATGAAAATTTATGAAAACCAAAGAATTTCTTAATTGAAGAGATTTCACCTTCTCCGCCTATATATTAGGGACGGAGGGAGTACTAGACTGTAGACCAATTAATATCTTTTACACTTCGTCACTCGATTGTCATTGTCATCAATACATTTCTCAATAGTCATCTCGTTTCTCAATACATCTTCGATTCTTCTTATCAATCTGTTTGTTTCTCTCTGCATCGTAAGTGTGAAAACCAATGTATTATGGACACTTGTACACTCAATACAGCCAATCAACTACCAAGCTGATTAGACCAAACAAACAGTATTTGAAATTACTAGCTATGTGAACAACAAAGGGTTCACCATTAATATTTAAGCAAAGAATTTGATGATTCATTTTAAACATATACTATTATATATATCGTACAACCTACCTAGAAACAAAATCAGCCTTTAATCCATTTCCACTTTGGACCTTTCCTTGAACGATCACATCAAACTTTCTCTAACTTCAATCTCGACTGAAGATGAGCAAGGAACCTACGTGATGAGTTTCAACTTTCAAGTGCATGGTAACTTGGTTTTCTATATATACATGTGAAACTACAACCACTACATGTCCACAAAAGTAGTTATAAGAGAATGAAAATCTAAGCTGAGAACAAGTCCCAGGAGTAACCGTAGCTAAACCCATCTCTTTATATCTGTTCTCCTTACCCTAACTACTTGATTTCAAAGTCATGGAAGGAGGTTTCACTTTCAATCCTAACTCATACAACAACTTCTTATCTGGTACTAATACTACTAGTGGCACTAGCAGTACTATTAGTGGTTTAATATTTGATAGTTGTTCATCGTCATCCATTAATATGATGACTAGTACTTGTGCCAATCCTATAATGAATAGTAAGATATGGAGTAAACTTCCTGAAACACTAGTTGATCGAGTGATTGCGTTTCTTCCTCCACCAGCTTTTTTTGATGCTCGGTCAGTATGCAAAAGATGGTCTAATCTATTAATTTCCAACAGCTTCATCGAAATGTATCTAAGTATATCGTCATCGGCGCGACAACGTCACACTTGGTTCTTGTTTTTCAAACACAAGAAACTGAAGAGTTACATTCACGGTAGTGACTACAAGCAAAGGGAAAAGGAAGATAACTCGTCTTCACGTGAAGGATATCTATTCGATCCTAATGAAATGAAATGGTGTAAAATATCATTCGGTTCAGTTATACCATCTGGTTTCTCTCCATGTTCTTCATCTGGAGGTTTGATATGCTGGGTATCTGATGTTGCTGGGATTAAGAACTTAATTCTATGCAATCCACTGCTCGTGAAGATATATCATTCGATACTGATGATGAACACTATTACTACCCGAACACCTAGACTTTTTCCATCAGTTGGATTAAATGTTACAAATTCATCTCTTGATGTGGTTGTTGCTGGTGATGATTTGATATCACAATTTAATGTCAAAAATGTAAGTAGTGAAATATATCATGTCTACAGCAGTGGTGGTGGTGGTGGATACTCATTATGGGGGGGAACAACAAGCGCACTTCCTGAGAAATGTAGTCTTCAACCAGGAGGAAAGATGGTGTTTGTAGATGGAAAGTTCTACTGCATGAGCTATAGCCCTTTTAATATATCAGGTTATGATGTCGGATTGAATGAATGGTTCGAAATAGAAGCACCAATGAGAAGGCATTTAAGATCACCAAATTTAGTTGAATGTAGAGGAAGGTTGGTTTTAATTGCTGCTGTTGAGAAGAGTAAACTCAAGGTACCTAAGAGTTTGAGAATGTGGGTTTTACAGAGATCATCATCGACTAGTTGTACCAACAACCAGCAGAAAAAATGGCTAGAAGCTGAAAAAATGCCACAAAACCTGTATAAGCAATTCAGTGAAGTTGGTGGTGATGGAGATGAAGGTTTTGACTGTGTAGGTAATGGTAATTTCATCATTATCACGTTACCTGGTTCTGATAATATGTTGCTGTTTGATTTTTATCAGAAAGCGTGGCAATGGATTCCTCCATGTCCTTATAGCGGTGGTGATGGAGGATTACGTGGGTTTGCATATGAACCTCAGCTTTTTACACCCATCTTGGCTTGGGTCTCCCCTCATCAATCAGGAATTTAAAGACGATATATGGATCAAGTATTCGAACAAATAGTATCTTCTCAGCTAGTTAGTTAAGTAATGGTGTTCGTTTTTAATCTGATGTTGCTTTAATTATTTAGTTAAATGTCATGTTTAGTACAAGTACCTAATTACCGTATTATTATTATTGTCTTCTGATTGATATATGCATCTTCTGGTTCTTAATTACTTGAATGTAGATTCTTCATCTTTGATTACAAAAATAGGTAAAACCTGTAACATTCCCCGCACACAAAGACCATCAATAATCAAAACTTCAATGGCCCGGACGTCAGAAGCTTGGTCCAACGACTGACAGGAGAGCAAAACAGAAATCCTTGGTAGAAAGCTTTCTTCAACTCTCGATGATATTTTCGGGGAAAGTCAGAGCCAGTAGGATCTTCAGCTAAGCTAGCTCCAGAAGCTTGAACCTCATACTAAAGGTCCTCCAGATCTTGGTGTTGATGCAGCTACTGGTATTGGCTTCCAAATAATTCTGGGTTCAAGGCCCAGCTTTCTTAAGAGACGCTCATTTGTACTTTTTGAAAGAAAAGGGACAAATACAACTAGAACTAACCGGTAACCATCAGCAAAAGAATGAAGGTTAACAGAGTAATAAAGGGAAACAAAACCGAATCCTTCAAACTCCCTTTCATAATATAGAAATGTACAGGTATCGGAAAAACTTGTAAATTTGTTTCACTCTTGGACTACAGACTCTTTGTTATCAAACAGGAATTGAAACCTTTAACTAAAATTTGTAATTGTAGCTTAGCAAGGACAGAACTTAATCACACAACCTGGTGAGGCTCTAGGAAAATTTGGTATCTCCACCTTAAATTCTTTATCACCTTTCGCTTCGTAACCAATATAGTGATCATTTGCAAAGCTTTAGCGGTCTTCAAAATCAGTTTCACCCACCTCAGCTCCCTTGGGCCCCCGACAAATATCTGGAAGGACACTGATTTAAGGCGTGGAAACAAACATCCATTAGTCACGATATCAAGCGCCAAACTATCATCATCTTTGTCATCATCACTGTCTTCCTCTTCCCTGCCGTCCTCATCACGATCTTCCTCGTCGTGTGTATCACTGTCTCCTTCTACAGCAGTATATAACTGGAGATGAAATTAAAATCAATAATAAGATACCAATTGATTAAATTATTGCAGACATAACAACCAGTGCAAGCCCAAATCTTATGTCTTATCCAATGAGGGTATAGAGAATCATTAGTTCTGAACACTTGCCTCGGTAAATACAAGTGACTCCAGATTAGGTACTGCATTGAGTAAAGCAATTAGTCCTTGATCAGTGGTTAGGTTTTCAAATATGGTCAACATTTTGACATTGTGAAATGTCAGCATTTTGTTTGCAGAGCGAAAAGCCTATTTATTCACAAGGTAATAACAACAAATAAATCAGTCACAAGTAGGCAGTGAGATTAAACCATAGAAATAAAAAGAACCATAGCAACTAAGTACTTTAAAAATATCAGCAAGGAAGAATAGAATACCTTTAGCATTCGATCATTGACTGTTATACATTTTACATGTACTATGGCTCGAAGTAACTGATTTATTGCTGCAATATCTTTTATAACGTAACAGAGAACGACTGCTTCCACCAGTGCTGGAAAGCTAGACAACACATTTTCTTTTGCAACATTATCAAAGTCTAGTAAACCATCTGTGGGTTCCCAAACATGAATTTCCAATAGCTTCAATGTAGGAATTGAAATACAGAAATTGGTCAAACGAAACTCGCACTTTTGCAGAAGCAATTCTTCAAGGACGGGGAAATTTGAAAAAAGTTCCTCATTCCAGAACTCGTCACTGAACCTAAATCCTCAAAGTTTAAGGTGCTTGAGTCTTGGAAAAGAGATACGGTGAGGAAAGGTGAAATGATTGAGATATCCTCCTAGCTCCAACGAAGTCAGTGATTCACAAGTAAATAGAGATAGGGGAATATATGAGAGTGGTTCTTGTCTTAAGTATAGCTTGAGCACTTTAACTTTACTCCTTACTAAATAAGTGATCCATGAACGAAGCCGAGTTTCATTCAAGTGGAGAGGCCAAACGAGACTGAACTTGTCTACATTTGTCGAATTACGAAGGTGCAATGTTCCATCCAAAAAATCCATGAATTTCTCGGTCTCATCAAGAGAGGGATACTGCAAACTTGTACGATCCCGTTTCCCTAAACAAAGGGAGGGGATAGTAGTCCAAATGTAGTTCCATCTTCGAGATAATACGCTAGCACGAGCACAATCGGTGATGTCTAGAAAAGCAAGGATATTATGAATTAGTGAGTCCGGTAGATTACTAACCCTAACGTCTGGTGCCTCACGCATATTTGATATGTAATTATGTATCCCCTTCAGTAATAGCTTTGGCAGTCATACAAACAATAAAAAAAAAAAAAAAAAAAAAAAAACTAAGATTCTGTATCACTTGAACAATACCTATTATTATGTTTTTGAATCCAAAACCCTAAGACCATAACAATAACAGTTGATTGTTTAACAATAGAGTAACAACATAATTTCAGTTATTGAATCAAAGAGCTCACTCATCTGTTCTTTGAATTATTGAATCAGACATATATACGCTAGGGGCTTTTGGATTAAAAAAAAAAATCCCTAATTAATCAGACATAATTTCTAGATTCTGAACAAGAGAGATGATGATGGTGTTTCTTCTGGTTGTTTTGTTACTGAATGTCAGAAAACCTAGATTTTCATTTAGACACATTAGGGTTTTTTTTATTCAAAATAAATGATATATCAAAACAAGGAAATAAAAATTGAATTCATAGTAGTAGATCGGAAATACCTTCCGTCAATCATAAGAAGAAGACGAATTTGCTTGTGGCTTCAGAGTTATCACTTCACTGGAGGGAAGAGGAAAGAAGAAAGAGTGAATTACTGAATTTGAATCGAAAAAAATGAGAATTGAGAAACCAAGGGAGCTCGTTTAGGTTATGTGAAACCTAATACCACACCAATTTTTTAGATTTTGGTCACTGTGAAACCCACCATCACAAAAGTTTACGGGCGTACCCATTTTCTGAGTGAAAATTTCTCGCAGGCCCTTAATTGTTAAAATTTTCGCTTATATACTATACATCTTCTACTTTATTTTTTATTTTGTTTTCCAAATTTGTTTCTCATCTTGATTTCACCTAGAAAACGAGAACAAGATTCTCTCTATGTTTCATCGATTTCAACTCATGACATTTTGTTTCCCCTTTCTGTCTTTATTTCTTAGGTTTCGTGTGATCGTTTTCTGCAGTAAATCTGGATTAAATTTGGGGATTTCAGGGTTTTTTATATTGCATGATTTCTGAGAAAAACTCAAGATTTGTGTATACAAATGGTGTGATTTTGATCTCGTTTTCAATTATTTTTGATTGGGTGAAGAGTCTCTTTATTTTGGTCTCTTTATTTTTGATTTAGGTTTCAGTATTTTTGATTTTGGTCTCGGTTTCATCTCCCGCGGCAACATTTCACTAAGTAAGTACTAATCACTACTTGTCGTTTGATAGTTGATAAATGGAAGCACCGGCATGGGAAGGGTTTTTAGATCGACGACATTAGAGATAGGTTTTTACCTAATCTGGTCTTGATTGAATGGTGAGTGTAAGACTATTTCCGCAGAAGTGAATGCAGGAGATTCAAGTGTTGATTATTTCGAGGTTCTACAGCAACAACAAGAATGGATATGTGGTGTTGTGGTTGAAATTCAATCCAATTCGATTTTTCTCAGCAACAATAGTTGAATTCGGGGGTTCTCATGTAGGTATGTGGGAGAAAAGGAGTTTGGCAGTATGAATCTGTAGTGCAAAATCTTTGCAGCTCGAATCTGATTGTTACAACGGAATAGAGATTTCGATTTTGCTTGAAATGAAGTGTTCTTGATGGCTGAAATAATAGTTGGAAGTGATGGGTTGTCGTACAAATATGGTGTTCGACAGTGAGTGTAGTTGTTGATTTATTTCACTCAATAGTGGGGTACATACTGGGAGTTGATTTTTCATCTTGCATACTACGATGGTGGATGGTAGGGTGGCATGCTGTTGCTCATGTATAAAATTTCTCTTGTTGCATATTTAATATATAATTGTTATGCATTCGACAGAGCAACATGGGTAGAAAAAATATCATGCAAGATGTGAGAAGTTGGGAGAAATGGTGTTGCTGCCATGATGTTCTGAAATGGTTTTTTTTTGTCATAAATGGGTTTTGTCATTAGTTTGAGAAGTAGGTGTTGTTTGTTCGGAATCTACAAATATATTAGTGTTGGTCATAATGGTTGAATAATGTGTTTATGAAAATGGTTGCATAACCTATTATGCATCTACGAAAGTTGTTGCATAACTTGTTATGCAGTCCAGAATGGTTGCATAACACGTTATGCAACTATTTTTTTATTAGTATTAATACCAACAAAAAAAAAAAGGTTGCATAACACGTTATGCACCTACAATAATATCTGCATAGCATGTTATGCAGTCGAGAAAATAGATGCATAAAGCATTATGCAACCATATTTTTGTAAGCACTGGATTAAAAAAATTGATGCATAATCTTTTATGCATCCAAGGAAATGAATGCATAACATGTTATGCATAAAGCATTATGCAACCATATTTTTGTAAGCACTGGATTAAAAAAATTGATGCATAATCTTTTATGCATCCAAGGAAATGAATGCATAACATGTTATGCATAAATTAATAGATGCATGAACCAAAATATGATTGCATAACGTTGGATGCATTTTTTGTTGTGTCTGCATAATGTGTTATGCATCGTTTTTGGTGGCTGCATAATGGTTATGTACCAAATTTTCGAAAATTTTGCTTAAAAGAACAATCGCCTCCAATTTTTTTTCGCAAAAAACTCAAATTTGGTATTGTTGTTTGTACTCGTTGTGTAGCTCTCTTAAAAAGCTTTCCAACGATATAAAATTTGTAAAATTCCAAGGCGCGGTTTTTTAGATATGTTATATCCAAGTTGTGTTGTCAATTATACCCCTAAAAAATTAGGATGCATAACTCGTTATACATACATTTTTCAAAATTTTATATAATTATGGGTGTCACATAATCTAAAAATAGTCTTGGACCCGACAATAAGAATATTATTTTTTTGGGCATGCGCCTAATTTTCCCTTAGGTATTTCATCACAGTCTAAGGCCCGCACCCAACCCCACTACAAGCTGTCAACCTGAGTTTATGCTTAGGCTAAGTCATATGGGTGCTGATCTAGCTGCTAGATTAGCAATCCATGTCAGCTAGGGCGACCTCCCTAAGTCCTATAGTACTGCTAATCTAGCACCTAAACGCTGAATAGAACATCGTCGAACGCTGAATAGGACAGCGCCCAGGTGAACTCCGTACAGAACAACGCTTGACTCAGTCAACCGAGCCGATGGTGGCCATCGAGGAGCGCCAGTAGCCGCACCATTCAGCGCCCAAAAAATGGTCAAGCGCTAGAATTGTCTGTATGTAACGAGTAACGACCTTGGTTCTGTATTTGAATAGTTCAACCACGATTCCCCTGGAATATTCCTATAGCGTTGAACTGTTCAGCTTAAATGTCACTTTTTTAGTGCTGAACTATTTAGCGCTTCAATCTCGCGGCTAGTTGAACTGAGAGCACATGCTAGGAGAGAGAACTAGTGTTAACTTTTAGGCCACACTTTTTTTTTTTGAATTGCAACACTTAACTGCTAATCTAGCAACTCAATCTAGCCCATAGGACTTAGCCTTACAGCCTTACACCGCTGGGGAACTTAGGCTAACGGCCAAAAAAATATTATTCTTATAGGCAGACCCAAAATATTTTTCAGCTACCGTGATACCCAAAATTATTCAAAATTATATTATAAAAAGAGAGTAACAAGACATAGTTACCCTTAATATATTTACTTGTAAAATGAAGAAATTTTGGATTTTCTATCTGCTCAGTAAAGGGTCTGCATAACAGACATAACTCTGTTATGCGTCCTATTTTTTGAGGGGTATTATTGGTATGCAAACTTGAATATTTTTTTATGTAAACACGAATTATATTAATCAAGAAATATAGTACAACATGTTTAAGATCTCATTTTTATCAAAAATATTGAAACTAACACTAGATTTTAAAACCCTGTGTTGAATATGAGAGAACCTATGCGAAAGATGCTTTACTCTAGCTTGTTTTGCTATGTGGTCCGCCGCAGAGTTATATTTCATGTTTATATACTTTACCCGGGCTTGCGGAAGTTTCTTCTACAAACTTGAATATAACATATTTAAAAAACCGTGCCTTGAAAGTTTTCAAATTTTATCTCTTTGGAAAGCTTTTAAAGAGCTTTACAAAATGAGTACAAACAACAATATCAAATTTGATTTTTTTACAAAAAAAATCGGAGGTGATTATCATTTTAGGGGGAAGTTTCGAAACTGGATACATTACCATTATGCAGCCACCATAAGGATGCATAACAAATTATGCAACCATATTTTGGTTTATGCATCCACTAGTTAGGTTATGCAACCACTAAAACGATGTATATGCCTAAAAAATAACATTCTAACAAAAAAATGATGCATGACGCATCATGCATTCACAATAAAAGACGCATAACACATTGTGCAACCATATTTTGTTTCATGCATCCACTAATTTGATTATGCACCACTAAAAACATGTATAAATCTAAAAGTTCACATTTTTATAAAAAAGAAATGAATAACGAATTATGCAGTCATTTTTTTGATTGCGTAACAGGTTATGCAGTAATTTTTATAGCTACATAATAGGTTGATTTAAGTGTTAACTAGCATAAATGGATTATGTAGTCATCTTTTCTGATGCATAACATCTTATGCATCTATTTTCTCGGGTGCATAACAAGTAATGCATCCATTTTTCTATTTCAGCGCTAACAAAAAAGTGGCTGCATAATACATTATGCGATTATTTTTTAAAAGCATAATATGTTATACAAGCATTTTCGCAGCTGCATAACAGATTATGCAGTCATTTTTAAGTTGACTTCAGTGTTAGTAAAAGAAAAATGGCCGCATAATGGAATATGCAATCATTTTGTCGACTGCATAACATGTTATGCAGCCATTTTTGTAGTTGCGTAACAGATTATGCGGCCATTTTGTAGCTGCATAACACATATTACAGAAATAGAATGAAGCAATGAAAGATTAGAGACCTCCATATTTCAGAGAGCATAATTATCATGTCAACTTATTCACAAAATACAGTACCATTAAACAACATTACAAAATCAGATAAGTACCACTAAACAAATGTCTCCACTAGCTTTATTTCATAGCCATGGAATGCTCCATTAGATGATTATGATGGTCACTTAGATAAAACTTGTCTTTGAACCTAAAAAAAAAATGTACCAGCAAAATTTCATAAAACTTTCGAAAAAAAAATCACAAAACTATTTCAGCTTCAATCACTACAGTAACCCGTAATATACTAATTAAATTGTGTTTTCCAAACTCAAATGATAATACTTAATTAAGTTTCTAACAACTAAACCACCAAGTACCATTCACACATAGCTAAATCCTCTAACTATCCACCATTCTACCATTCAAAAATTCACTTGTGTGTTTACATAAATCAGCAGTTTTAATAACAACTCTCACGAATCAACTAAAGATTCAAAAGATTACAGCTTCAAATATATAAACCAACGGAAAAAAAAAAAAATACCTACCTGAATATGAAGATAAGAGCACCTGACATAAAAATCTTCAAGACCTAAACAAATTGGTGAATGTCCATACATATATACAATCAAAAATTGATTATTTCGATCAAGTAAATCACAAATTTACGAAAAAAATAGTATCAAATCAAGCGATCGGCATCATTAAGGTCATGATATATCCTAAATTTTTAACTCCAATTACAAGTATCAGATCACTCGTTCAGTACCGATCAAACGGAAATTCACTATATATACCAATTTATCCATCAAAAACCAACCTAAACATGATATAAAAAGAAGTCATTAACCTAACATTTCACTCCAAACATATCAGAACTTCTCCACTAACAGATCTTGATAAATTACTTCAAATAAAACAAGTATAAAAAGAAACTAGTAAGTAACAAAACCTCCTATAGACGGAAGTGCTGGATTTCTCAGTCATGATTGGATTATCTTTGCTTGCAGATCGCAAAGGATATGAAATCCCCGATTTTAGGGTTAAATCATTTGATTTCCTTCTCCATCAACAAATTAAATCAAATCATCATTGAAAAAGAGGTGAAGAAAATTGAGAAATCAAAGCCATGAAACGTCTAGACGAGAAAAATCTCCAAAATCCCTAAGAACTCAAAAGAACGAATAGGAGAAAAATATATACACGGAAGGTTAGTTCGGGGATTTGGAGAAAACGAGAACATAAATTTTAGAGATATGGGTCTGTGAATAATATTCACGGAGGAAATGAGTGTGAGACTGAGCTTCTACGCTCGTGGGTTTTCGACTGAAAAAATAAAAATAAAAAATGGGTTTGACGGTAGTTTTCACTACACCGTATCTCGGAGGTAGAAATAAGAGTTTAGTACCAAAGTTATTGGGCTTTGGACGCTTTAGTCCTAGCCTCTGAGACCTGGTACCCCTTAGTCATAATTTTTAAGCGTGCGTACAAGTTAGTCCAAAATTTGATGAGTTGGTCCAAATTTCAACCGATCCAAAAATTGTAATTTTTATTACTACCCTAATTACCCTTTTTATGTTCCGGTGTTCCTTGTTTAGATCTTAGATTAATTTTTTTGCAGAGGAGATTAGTGTCTCCAGCAGAGATTTGTTCTTCAGGTTACTGTTTGATCTTTCCATATGATGTTTATTTGATTGATTTCCTGTTTTCTTCTTCTGATTTTCTCAGTTTCTACTTCTTCATTTAATTTGTTCCTGACTAAAACGGCGAATTTTTTTTGCGATATTTCTTTCCTTTTATTATTTGCAATTTTTGTTTTTATCTTGAATTATTGTTCCAGTAGCTTACGTATCTACTTAATTAGGTTTAACTCTCTAAAAAATTTTCATCTAGAATTATTATTTGTGGAACCTTAGTTAAGATCTAAATGTTTAGTTTATGGTTTAGACTCAATTAGTTGGCGTTGCTTTTGATTGAAATGATTTGAAGGTCGTATAATTTCCTTAGATTAGATATTGAATCACATTTTGAAATAAATCTGAATTTTGAAAAATCTCTCATTGTTTCACTGATATTAGATAACAATATTCATGTTACGGTGTTTAATTAGTTTGCTTGGAGACATGGATTTGGGCATATTCTTCTAGCTCTATGAAAACATGTTTTGCATACCAGGTGTATTTTAAGGGGTATTGAGGAAGATGTTATCAAGGTTTTTAGCGAAAGTATGCTCTATGAGGGTGTTGAGTTAGAAATTAGAATTAGCACTAAAGTAAGTTGTGTTTATTAGCCACCACAGATATGTTCATGATTTTTGCTTTGTGATAATTCATGTGCTTGTGTACATATTCACTTTTGTAGGCAGTTACAATTTTACACATTAGATTATTTTTTCCGCTTTAATATATGGCTAAAAGGGAAGTGGGATACAAAACCAGAGAACCTTTCTAATTTATGTCATGGAGTAGAGAGAGATGGCATAATTATACTCTAAAGGTTTTGGAATATGAGTTGCTTACAATTTTATGTTAACAGGTACATGCTCGATTATAAGAAGCCAATCGTTGAAGATGTAAATGGTCATCGTTAGTACGGCAGAGGCATGATTGCTGAGCTAGTAAATACAATTGATGTTGCTTCCACTAATATAATGTGTGGCAAAAGAACCGAGGTATATAGATCATGTTTTTGATCTTACTGTATCTGTTTGGAGCTATACAATTGGTGTTCGTGTAATTACCTAGTTGTTAGTGAAACTGTAGCATTCTTGTTTGGCTAGGCCATGCAAATAAAGGAACGACATATGTTTTTGCATTTTAAGTTTGTTGGCTGATCGCTGTCGTATGCGTCAAAAATAATATTACTTTCTCACTACTCAAATATAAAACACAGCAAGGGCAAGAAAGGATCTTTCCCACAGAGAGGACTTAGGTTGTCAATATGTTTTGGTTTCCTAAAGGTAACAAGGGGGATTTTTTTGATTTTTATAAAACTAAAATAAAATAAAAGCAAACAATAAAGAAAAGTAAGCAAATCAAGGATGTAAATATATTGGTTAAGGATTCGTTTTCATTCACTAATATGTTCTTGTCTTAATAACTAAAATTGATATTTAATCTCTCATTATCAAATAACCAATGATAATAATAACCATATTAATGCTACTTGTAATCAGGAATTTGTCACTTTTGCGTATAAAAAATCTTAATCTAGCAATAAAGATGAAAACAAACTCAACCGATTCGCGACTCGATCAAACAAGCATTCAAATCATGTAACAATATAAATAGTGAATCATAATCGATAATATGGAGACAAAACTAATTTATCATATCAAAAAGCATATTTTTTGAAATCCAATTATTCCATAACCAATGATAATAATCTAGCTCATGTTCATGGAGTTCATCCAAAGAAGAAATAAATCTATCATGTTCACAAACCCTAGAACAAAAGTTGAAGCAGAGATCGTCAAAAGGAGAAGTGTGAATAGGCTTATATCCTCCTTCTTGAGCAGTACATGCACCTTCACAACTGTCCCATCTCAGTCACAGATTCAACACCACCATAATCTGCTATCCATTTCTAGTTCTCTGCCAAATTAACCCTTCCAGCTTCATTTCCTTCTCAACTCTCATCATCATCTCTTCCATCTCAAATCACAATTTCAGACGTGAAACCCCTAGAATGACAAACACAAACCCTAATTGCTCAACTGACTCTTCATTGAAAATCAATTGAACCAATTCGTGAGTAACCCAGCAGATTTCATACTCAAAACCATGTATATTCTCTTCCGTTGTCTCTCCATAATCATCTTCTCTCTCTATTTCGATTTGAATCTGCATCAACCTGCCGGCGTGAACCCCTTTGCCCTGGTCTTGGTCTGTGTTGTAAGAGAAGAACAAAATTGTATTGTTCTGAATGTGGCTCGACCTAGATGAAGTCTAATACCCTGGAACGGATATCGGCACCCACTGCTTAGATAGGGGCTACTTGTTGCATTCAGCTGTCAGTCTTGAAAGACTGACAATTTACCTTCCTGATATTCTTGTACTGTCGATTCTGGGGAACTGACAAGCTGATTCGTTGATTTGCTCATAACTTCCTCATACGACGCCGGAATGAACTAATTCTTTCACCGATGGTTTCTCCTTTTTGCTCTCTTCAAAATGATGAGAATAAATACGAGATTTGAGCGATTTTCGCCTACTTTTTCTCCATTGACTCCAAAACACCTTTAAAACTCAAAAGCAAATATAAGACACATAATTTACAACAAAACTCGTAAAGAAAGCATAAACAATAGATAAATATCAAGGTGTTTACAACACCTATCAAATTCCCCCATACTTAGACTTTGATAATCCTCGAGCAAATCAAACAAAACTTATTCTAAAGGATACATACAACTCCATGTCGTTGAGGAAACGGTCACACTTAGCATGTATAAAAAGCCTTTGAACCCCTAGGTGTCTCTAGTGGACGAGTTATAGTCTCGTGAGGGTTTACTAGAGATATACCCACAAAATATACTTTTCCAACTTACTAGTTCTCCGAAATGATAGCATCCAACGTGCTAAGAAGACATAAAAATTTTACACACTAGTCATAAGAAGTTAGACACAAATATGAACACAATCTCATCCTTAAAAGTTGAGAGAGAAATAATCATCCCTTATCGAAAGAAACTCGGGTTCAGAGTGATCGAAAGTCTCGACTCTGCCTCACAAGAAAAGGTTTTATGAAGTTGCTCTCAATAATGAATAACTTTTTTATGGGTCACACATGTGTCCAGGTAGGAATAAAGAGAGAATCCTGCAACACGTTGAATGGTAGGAAGGCAAAAACCCTCTGAATTGTTTTGAAAACCCACATCTTTTATTCTTTTTGAAAACCCTTTTTTCTGACGATCTCTAAGAAAGGAAATCAACCACTTAACGAAGGATGGAATATGCTTACTTACCTCGTTATCCGTTCGGCGTGCAGTTAGCACCACTCTCACAACATCCATAGAAACGTCTTCGGTCTTCGATCCTTGTCTTCATCTTCGTCTTCGGTCTTCAACTCTTGATGATGAAATCTTGAACTTCGTAGAATCTTGACAATGTAACTCTTTTTTTTCAATTCCTTGTTGCTTTATTGAATATTTCTTCTTCAATATGGATATTTCTTCTTCCATTGGTTTTATTGAATGAACAACACTAAAAACGAACTAAAATATGATACAACACATTTTTCTTGTCTCTTTTTTTTTTCTTTTTTTTTTCTTTTCTATTTCTAATTGAGACAAGAAAAATAAAATAAATAAAAAATCAAAAAAAAAATAAAATAATAAAACTAATAATGCACCTAACAAACTTTTTTCTTGTCTTTTTTTTTTCCATTTTTTTTCCATTTTTTTTTCTAAGACAAGAGAAAATAAAATACAAATTAACAAATTAAGAAAAAATAAAAATGTAAGTACAAAGGCCATGGTGTAAGTACTTTATCGCTTGATTTTTCACAACTTGTATGTCTCGATATCATAAACTTCTTGAACTCTCATCTTGATAATCTTCGCTCTTGTACATAAGTCTTCAACTTGTAAAAACTCTGCTCCTTATCTTGTTGCTTTACTTGAATCTAAAATCTGCTTATTTCTATACCGTTGCTTGTAAAACTTGAATGTCTTCAACTTTCCTTCAAATTTGTGATGCTCCTCTTGTTGATGATGATGGTGTTTCTATGGACCTGTTGGTGTAGAGAGAGATAAAGTGGATGGTGCTAACTGCGAACAAGATTACAAGTGGTATGTAAGTTAGCAATTCGATGTCACCATCATGATTGATAAAATAGCACTCAAGAGATCAAAGTAGTGCTTCTATTGGTGGGAGGTTAGGTAGCTCACCATTCTACCCGGAGTTTACGTACGGTGACACACACTCTAAAAGCACAAATTTAGACACGTACAAATAATTGAAGGTCGGTGCCTCACATAATGTATCAATAGGTAGTCTCCACTATAGGAGATCACAATTCTACTACCAAATTAAGTCTACACCTCATTTGCCACTGGCATGGTTAAATCCAACTTTAACTCTCATACAAGTAAGAAACCCGATCACGTTCTCTGTCATCTCTAAGTTCAGTCACTCTTATGAGAATCTCGATGTAATCTTAGCGACATGTATACTATGTGACTCTAAACTAACTACAAGTTGGAGTTATTCATGCAATAATTTACAAAAAAGTTGAAAAATCATGAAAAATTTACAATGCAAATGCTTAACCACTCCCCCACACTTAAACTTTACACTGTCCTCAATGTAAATTGAATCGTCCAAAGAAATTCGAGGTGGGAAATCTTATAATGATATGCTACAAGAAATCAGAAAAACTAAAAACAAGACAAGAAAAAACTAAAAACAAGGGTTGCCTCCCATGTAGCGCTTGGTTTAAAGTCGTCAGCCCGACTTGCACGACGAATTACCCATACACCAATAATCTGAAAAGTTGGGGATCCTTCCATGTAACCTGTTTTGCAAATACTCGCTTCACACACATATTAGTACAAGAAAACAGAAGTGAAACTATTGCCCCATAGAAGTTTCCCCCACACTTATTCTTTTCTACACTTGGAAGTGTAAAAAGAACATAAAAATCAGGAACTTCTATGGTTTCTTCTTTGCAAACATCCATAGTATGAGAAACAAATTCATTTAACAATATTCTCGAAGCACATATATTCAATCCAATAAGAGGTAAAGGAGAAGGATTAATAGGCAAAGGATTAGACAAACCTTGCAACTCTTGTGTTATGGTATCCTCTTCATCCTTAAAGAATTCAAGTGAATTACTTACCGCTTGCACATCGTGGTCCTCTATCAAACCTTGCAAGCATTCTTCGTCCATTTCTGCCTCAACCAAAGTCTCGACATAAACATCATCATTACAATCCTTTGCAAGCTCAATTGGGTCTTCCACAATATTAGTCATAACGGTAACATTCTCGACATACTCCTCCTTGTTATTCGACACATACTCTTTTGCGGATGCAATTCTGTCCATAAGGAATTTCTTTAGAACACTCATTGAATCATCCTCAAGCTCTACCTTTTGAATAGGATCTTGATAATTATAAAGATCAAGGCTTGAGTAAGCTACATTAGTGTCATCATATTCCTCTTCGTCTTCATCTTGATCCCAAAAAGATTCCGTTGTACACCTTTGGGAAATGTCACCATGAGTTGGTTCAAGCGATGTATCTTCATAATCATCATCACTTTCATAGTTAACATAAGAGTGGTTCTCGCTGAATTTAGTGTTGCTAATCTCAAACTCATCCTTTTGAATAGGTGAATGATCATTATTAAGATCAAGAGTTGAGGTAGTTACACAATTATCAACGAAACTTCCCAAAGATTGGCCTTTTTCAACATTAGCATCAATCAAATATTCATCACAAACCACGGGCGCATTAGAATAATTATTGCTTTGAAAGCAAAGTTCTTCCTCATACCTTTCTTCTTTGTATTGAACAATATCTCTTCGTAAGTTAGCGATACCTTCACGAAGTTCTTGGAGTTGCTTGTCTCTAGCCTATTTAGCTTTTTGAAACTCTTGTTGTACAAAGTTGGAAAATTTGTCCAAAAAGTTAGAGACTTGTTGTTCAAGAGCATAAGAATCCTCCAATCTTTGTGGTTGTTCACACTCATACCCGCCATAAGGTTGTTGATACGTATGAGTACCACAATATTCTGTAGGATATTGATCATAGCCAATAAATTGGTTTTGATTATACCCATGGAATGGTTGGAAGTTGTCATATTATTGAGGTTGGAAGACGTATCGATTGTTCCAATATGCTCCATCCATGAGAAATAGGTACCTGAAACACGATTCTCAAAATAGAGTTAAAAACCAGAAAATAAAAACAAATAACAAAACTAAAAATAAGAAACCAAAAACAAGTGACAACCACTGCCTCCCCGGCAGCGGCGCCAAAATTTGATCGATGTCGTATGCGTCAAAAATAATATTACTTTCTCATTACTCAAAATATAAAATATAGCAAGAGCAAGAAAGGATCGTTCCCACAGAGAGGACTTAGGTTGTCAATATGTTTTGGTTTCCTAAAGGTAACAAGGGGGATTTTTCTGATTTTTATAAAACTAAAATAAAATAAAAGCAAACAATAAAGAAAAGTAACCAAATTAAGGATGTAAATATATTGGTTAAGGATTTGTTTTCATTCACTAATATGTTCTTGTCTTAATAACTAAAATTGATATTTAATATCTCATTATCAAAGGCCCTAGGATACCTTGATCGCAAGTTTATCCCGCAAATCTCCTCTTGTCATCAACAAACACATTAAAAGATGCAAATATGAATTTTATCTTAGAGAACAACCTAACATACCTTGATCGCAAGTTTATCCCCAAATCTCCTCTTGTCATCAACAAACACATTAAAAGATGCAAATATGTAAAAGCACTAATCGAGTTTAGTTCCCTAGATGCATTAAGTTCTATGAAATCAGGCCAATCAAAGCAATCGAACGTGTAAAAGCACTAATACGATTTAACAAAGGTTATGGTTCACATATGATTACAAGGATGCATCACTACAAGCTATAACCATATTTATGCTACTTGTAATCAGGAATTTGTCACTTTTGCGTATAACAAATCCTAATCTAGCAATAAAGATGAAAACAAACTCAACCGATTCGCGACTCGATCAAACAAGCATTCAAATCATGTAACAATATAAATAGTGAATCATAATCGATAATATGGAGACAAAACTAATTTATCATATCAAAAAGCATATTTTTTGAAATCCAATTATTCCATAACCAATGATAATAATCTAGCTCATGTTCATGGAGTTCATCCAAAGAAGAAATAAATATATCATATTCACAAACCCTAGAACAAAAGTTGAAGCAGAGATCCTCAAAAGGAGAAGTGTGAATAGGCTTATATCTCCCTTCTTGAGCAGTACCTGCACCTTCACAACTGTCTCATCTCAGTCACAGATTCAGCACCACCATAATCTGCTATCCATTTCTAGTTCTCTGCCAAATTAACCCTTCCAGATTCATTTCCTTCTCAACTTTCATCATCATCTCTTCCATCTCAAATCACAATTTCAGACGGGAAACCCCAAGATTGACAAACACAAACCCTAATTGCTCAACTGACTCTTCATTGAAAACCAATTGAACCAATTCGTGAGTAACCCAGCAGATTTCATACTCAAAACCATGTCTATTCTCTTCCGCTGTCCCTCCATAATCATCTTCTCTCTCTGTTTCGATTTGACTCTGTCATCAACCTGCCGGCGTGAACCCCTTTGCCCTGGTCTTGGTATGTGTTTTAAGATAAGAACAAAATTGTGTTGTTCTGAATGTGGCTCGACCTAGATGAAGTCTAATACCCTGGAACGTATATCGACACCCACTGCTTAGATAGGGGTACATGTTCCATTCAGCTGTCAGTCTTGGAAGACTGACAATTTACCTTCCTGATATTCTTGTACTATCGGTTTTGGGGAACTAACAAGCTGATTCGTTGATTTCCTCATAACTTCCTCATACGACGCCGGAATGAACTAATTCTTTCACCGATGGTTTCGCCTTTTCGCTCTCTTCAAAATGATGAGAAGAAATACGAGATTTGAGCGAGTTTCGCCTCCTTTTGCTCCAATGACTCCAAAACACCTATAAAACTCAAAAGCAAATATAAGACACATAATTTACAAGAAAACTCGCAAAGAAAGCATAAACAATAGATAAATATCAAGGTATTTACAACACCTATCATTAGCACAGATACTAATTGCATGAAATTGACATTAATGAAAAACCCATGTTGTGTTATTACGAATATTGATGTTCTAGAATAAAAAGACAGCTAAGGAAATTTCCTTTACATTAAAAAGAAAATTTATCTACGTACCTATCTCTTAATGAAGTTTCCATGGTTGTGTCTGTGAACTTTATGTTTTTACAATGTCTCCATGTAGTCGAAAATATCTGTTAAATCAGCACCTTGGGTGGCAGACGAGATTTTATATGGTTTCATTTATTACTTTTGGATATTTTAGTTCTTGTTTACACATAGTACTAGGCCTCAGAAGGCTGGTTTCTTAGTTTTTGTCAATCAAAATGGGAGGGTAGGATTTTATTTGTGTTGTTTTGCAGGAGAGTTTACTCATAAGCATCAAAGAGCTTAGTTAACGCATTTGGTGCCTCAGGGTCCTAATGAAAGCTTTACTAGTCTGTGTTGAATAATTTAACCTCTCGTTCTAAAGATCATCTATAAAACTTTAATGTTTTTTTTGCTAATGTGCACATAGTTGTACACATGTTGATTGTTATTGTGTACATAGTTGTACAGATGTTGATAGTTAACGTGTATATCATTGTACACCTGTTGATTGATAATTTGTACATAGTTGTACGCCTGTTGATTGTTAATGTGTACAACTATGAGCACATTATAGCCTACTGCACCTTTGGTGTCAATCTTTTTTGGTTTTATGTATTTAATTTAGGGACTCGTAAGCTCAAAATGGTTGAGCGCCCAAGCCTATCACAAGGTTTGCGGAGATAGTTCAAACCCACCTGAGTTTCCATGTAATTTTTATTCAATATGGACAGGTTATTGGTGGTTAGGTAGACGATTCAAGTTGTATGTGTGTACAAACTGGTGCAACTTTTCTTGTCTCATAAATATATGGCCTGTTTTTGTGGGTATAGATGTTGAATTTTCTGGATTTTGTAGATGTGTACATAGTTGTACACTATTGTCATCTCTCATTGATATGTGACATCTTTTATGGGTATGTATATTGGATTTACTAGGTTTTTGTGGATGTGTAAATAGTTGTACAAATTCCCATGAAATAAACCTATTTGTGGGTATGAATGGTTGACTTGTTCCATGTTTTTTAGGTGTGTACATATTGGTAGGACTAGAGAGTACAAATCATATTTCATTGATTAGGCCGACCGAGCGAAGCGAGGGAGGACTCTATATATGGTGACTTTGTGTCAATGTGACGCGTGACTTTTTTTCCAATTTGGCAAAAAGGATTGGATTTGGTGTCATACCCCCGAAATTTCCAAACTACCCCTCCAGTATATAAGGTATCAATCCTAATTTATCAAGGCTATATCTGTAAAATAGGCAACCAAAGGATCCGGGGTCGAACCCCGGTGAACCCACAATTTCACCTTCTTTTTTTTTTGGTTCTTTTCTCTCCTTAGACCAACTTCTCCTCACTCCTCACCTCTATTTCTTTTCACCACCACCAATGTCGTCATGGTCACCGACATCACCACCTCCACCGCCGATCCACCGACATCACTACCAGCCACCACAACTGCCGCCACCACTACCAAATACATCAAGGAATAAAACAAGATTACTACCAGTCTACGACCCACCATCACCACCGCCACCAGCACCGTCCTCAACATCAACCTCCGTTAACAACATCAACCTCCGTTACCACCAGCAGCAGCGACTCCACCACCTATCCCCCAGCAACAACACCACCTCCAGCACATTCCAGCAAAAACGCCTTCACCAGCAACACCGTCATCATTAATACAACCTCCAGCACCTCCACCGCCGTTAATCATTCACCTTCCTTCAACATCATTCATTCACCACCACCATCGTTCCTACACCACCACTGTTAACACACCCATCATCACCACCATCATCGTCGCGGCTGCCAGCACAAACAAAAACTATCCCAGATATAATCAAAGATCAAACTCATATGATCCTTCCCAATGTCGTCGCCGACTCCACCAAATTAAGAACAACTTCAATCTGTGCTAATCATGTCAAAAAGAAACCCACCTCCTAAATAACTCCGAATTCTTTTGATTTCATCTTAGTCAGTAAATTAGTTAATCAGAAAAAGATTCCAGAATGGGAGTCTAAGATTTCAATTTGAAGAATATAGAGTAAGAAATTGAAATTATTACCAACAATTACATATTGCTGCGAAATCAATTTCTATCGCAATATTGTTAGTTATGAAATCAGTTCCATAATCAGGATTGATTTTTTTTAGAACCAGAAGGAGAGGCAGAACGTAA
This sequence comes from Papaver armeniacum, assembly GCA_023531295.1. Classification (NCBI taxonomy): domain Eukaryota; kingdom Viridiplantae; phylum Streptophyta; class Magnoliopsida; order Ranunculales; family Papaveraceae; genus Papaver; species Papaver armeniacum. The sequence continues at coordinate 806,941 of JAJJWW010018250.1, forward strand.
ATAGGAAGGCAACATATTTTGTTCTTCATTCTGATTTTTGTTATCCAAAAGCCTCCTGGATTTAGGGTTTAGTCAGGGAAAGATGGGTAATTTTATTTAGTTTGTATAACTGGAGTAGCGAATGTTATGTTCTACACTATCCAGATACATCCACATCACAGTCACTCTTTATCCAACCCAAAGGATCTAACGGTATAAATTTTTGTAATCTTACTTCAATTAAAATGAAAAGCTTTATTTACTAGACACCCTTTTTCCCTAAAAATAGTTTGGCATTTTGTTGAGCCTATAAAGGTGAAAGCTTAATGTGGAAGGTGTAGGGGGCGTGAAATTTTACCTATACATGCCGATTTCACTGAGCACCTTATCTGTAAAAAAGAGTCCCATAATTGTTAATTAAGTTATCGTAATGAATATACAAGTTTATGGACCTGAGAGTTAGGTAACATTTTGAATTTTGACGGACAAAAACATTCGTCGGTCTTCACTCCTACTGCAGTTATCTAAGACGGAATTAAATTATACCTTATTTCGCTTTACAAATTTACAAGCCCCGACTACATATTATTATGGCGGAACTAAATTGTAAATATAAAATTTAGTTTTGCGTCAATTTTTTCGGTCGGCCGTTCCACCGTGGCAGCGGTCATCTAGTATATTACATATTTTTGTGGGTATGGACATTGGATTTTCTGGATTTTTTAGATGTGTACATAGTTGTACACCATTGTCGTATCTCATTGATATATATTACATGTTTTATGGGTATGGACATTGGATTTTCTGGATTTTTGCAGTCGTGTACATAGTTGTACACCAGTGTAAATTAAAAAAAAAATTAAAATGAAAATTATATAGTCATATGGGTATTCTTTTTGTAGATCTCGGAAAGAGCTTTTCGATATATAAAGTTTGTGAATTTTGGATGAGAGGTTGGAAAGATAAATATTTTTTTAATTATTTTTATATTATTTAAAATTGCTAACATCATTATGAATCACTTTGGACTAAACTGTAAACCAGGAAGGTTATTTGTATACTGTTAATATTTCCAATAAAACTGACTAACTTGTACCTAGTTAAATGGGTCAGGACTAACTAGTATATTTGGATGAGATTTTGGACTAAACCATATTTTTTCCCATCTCAGAGTCTATCACTTTTTGTTTTTAGGGCTTTTTACAAATTTTTAGTTTTTTTTTTCTTTTTTTTTTTTTTGGTAAACAACGAATCATTTCATTAATGGTAATTTGAGGTTACAATGAGTTTCAGATCCAGAATAAAAGAATACAATGAAACTAGATCATATCGTAAGAGTACAATACCTAGAAATCCGAAAAGAGAAAGAGAAAAATTACCAGAGTAAGACAACAATTTTTTCTTACTCTAAGTGATTTGGTGGGGTATTAGTGTCGCCTGATTTCCACTAGGATGAAGTAGAGTGATTGAGATATTATTTTCTAAATAAAAAAGACTAGACCAATCAGATTAAAAGTAAAAAGAATAAAAAGTGATACCGTTGGGACCCTTGTATACCTGCTGAGTTGATCTAGAATTAGGTTTATCGACCGCTGGGACCCTTGTATATACCAGTTGTGTTGATAATAGAGTTAGGATTCAGACCACTATCTCAATTCATTAGGATTTATCTTTGTGTTGACAATCAAACAAATATTCTGGGAAACATCGTTAACCTTAGTCAACATAGCATACCATCTATCTCCATATCCATTTTCTTAATATATTCATGTGATTTGTTTGATTCCGGATATTGATGTCCATAGTGCGACTATCTGAGCAGAGCTCTGTCACTTATATATTAATTTTAGTACGCTTGAGTGTAAACTCGTACGTGTACACCAATTGGATTCATATCAGGGTACTTCCTCTTGTAGCTAATGAGAGTATGCCAACTAAGGAGATTGTTTAGTGTCGTTTTGACGAATAGTTCACCTGGCTTCACGAATAGTGTCGTTAAACTCAATACGATATAAAAAGTAAGATCAGGATACGCAACTAAAAAGAAAATAGTTCACCTGGTTTCACGAATCCCAAGCGAAGTATTTAAGTCGTTAAACTTAATAATGGTTTTCAAAAGAACTGGAAACCTAGGTTAAGAGAGAATCAACTCTAGTTTGCAACTAGGACACACTAAAAACTGAAAAAGCGGGGGTCTAGCAACCACACCTAATATTTCGTTTGGAAATCTGAATAGACAAACTCCAATATACTTTCAAGAGAATCAACTAGACAGTTAGACTCAATCTAAAGAAAAGTATATCAAAGAGTTTTGTATCTCTATCTCTGAATTCAATCTGCAATCAGCAAATAGGAATTTGCGAGGCCGATTGAATATACGAGAAATAACTTGAAAGGTACCAAAGACCAATGTTCAAGGATCAATCAATTTCAATCAACAACCAAAGGTTGGATTTCTCAATTGATCGATTCAACGCACAACCTGTGATATTTCAATTATATAACAAAATATAATGCGGAAAAGAAATAACACAGACACGAGAAGTTTTGTTAACGAGGAAACCGCAGATGCAGAAAAACCCCAGGACCTAGTCCATATTTGAACACTACACTGTATTAAGCCGCTACAGACACTAACCTACTACCAATGAACTTCGGATTGGACTGTAGTTGATCCTAATCAATCTCACACTGATTCAAGGTACAGTTGCGCTCCTTACGTCTCTGATCCCAGCAGGATACTATGCACTTGATTCCCTTAGATGATCTCACCCACAACTAAGAGTCGCTACGACCCAAAGTCGAAGACTTGATAAACAAATCTGTCTCACACAGAAAAGTCTATAGGAATAGATAAATCTGTCTCCCACAGAAATACCTACGAGTTTTGTTCCGTCTTTTGATAAATCAAGGTGAACAAGAACCAATTGATATACCGGACTTATATTCCCGAAGAGCAGCCTAGAAATATCAATCACCTCACAATAATCTTAATTGTATGGTAGCGAAACAAGATATTGTGGAATCACAAACGATGAGACAAAGATGTTTGTGACTACTTTTTATCTTGCCTATTGGAGATTAAATCTCTAGCCAATCTTAAAGAAGATCGTACTCAAACACGATAGAAACAGCAAGATCAGATCACGTAACTACAGAGAAAATAGTTGGGTCTGGATTCACAATCCCAATGAAGTCTTTAATTCGTTAACCTACAGGATTCGTGAAAATCCTAAGGTTAAAGGAGAATCGACTATAGCTTATGCAACTAGTATCACACAGGAAATGTGGGGATTAGGTTTCCCAGTTGCTAGAGTTCTCCTTTATATAGTCTTCAAATCAGGGTTTACAATCTAAGTTAACTTGGTAACAAAGCATTCAATATTCACCGTTAGATGAAAACCTGATTAGTTTCAAGTTAATATCTATCATCCGTTAGATCGACCTTAGCTTGTTACACACAAATGGAATGTACCTTCATTTAGCTTTATGTAGTTGTACCTAAACGTGTACACCATGTTGGCTCAACAATAGTTATAACCAAGGTTAGCCATATGAATACTCTCATATCAACCTTATTCATCTTAACCATAACTAGTTCAAATGACTCAAATGAAACTAGTTAAAGAGTTGTTCAATTGCTATATTCTCATATAAGTGTTTATGGGTGAAAACTATTCCTGCCGGATTTGGTAATTTGGGGTGTGTGGATGAGGAATGAATCTAAACCCTAAACAAATGCACTACGCGGTGAGTGCTTGTAGATTCGGAAATCAATCTGTGCAAGTCCGGCCCAAACCAAGAAATGGCCGTTCCAGACTTGTTTCGGTCACAAAGTGAAGGAGATGGGGTTGATCTTAGGGAGGGAAGCGAAGAAGGTGTTGAGATTGTGAAGGTGTTGGCTTGCTTATGACTTGTAACAGAAAGGTGAGCAGGCTTACAATTGATGCAAGCAGGCTCTGGGTGTTTGAATACGTTGTGTATTAACACTTGGTTTCTGTCTCGTCTGGACTTATGTGGTTTTTCTCCTGTCTCCTCCTTTTCTCTTGTTTTGGAAAATAGGTAGGAGAATCTATTTATACAAGTCATTTGAGCCTTATTCACGTCTCTCGTGGGAAGTGGAGGAAGTGGAGTGATGGAGTAGTGAAGGTGTGTGTTGGTGTTACACGACCAGTCTTGCCCACTTCTCCTGTCATCTCTAACCGTCCATGACTTCCTGAAACGTTCTTGTGATGGCGCGCACGCCGCATGTCGTAAACCGCTGGACCAATACCCCAGTATGTATCCCCAGTTTGTGACATGATTGATGTCTCGAGTGTGTGGATCGTGGATCCACGAAAGGTAGCATGTAATCTTTGAATTGAATAACTTGCGTTATTCGGGAAGTTGATACTTGTGAAGTATCATGTGTATTTTATGCAGGTACTGCATCCTGGTGTGGTAGAGTGATGGTGGTGATTACCATGATGCCTCACTGACCAGTTAACTCCTGACCAGGGTTGTATAACCAAGCCGGTGAAGTTGGACGGACGAGATGATCTTTGAGACACTCATCTGCGACCGTTGGTGGAATTAGGTTTTTAGAAGAGGTGCGCAAGCATCCCTCTTGACTGGTCGAATCCCGCCCTTGGGATATGACTTTGGCCAGCCGACCGTACATGCGTGTAGATGGTATGACGGTGTAGGCGCCTATACCCATTACCTCACGAAAGTATGATCTGGGCCACTCAATTCGTCCGGTGAAGTTGAGTGGTCGAGATCAATTTGTGACAGTAAAACCAAAGTGCCGCAAGAGCCGCGCGTCATGCCCATTTCGGGCGCACGTTCCAAGATGACCAATCTTGGTCGGTCTTGGCCGATCGGTGGTGTGTGTGAAGGTGGTAGGCTGGTGTTCACGCCTATACCTGAATATCCCATGAAAACGTGATCTGAGCCATCCAAATCGTCCGGCGAAGTTGAGCGGTCGAGATCAGTTTGCGGTTTGGGAGGTGTGACCACGCTAGTTTGGGCGCGCGTCTTGGAACAACCAGGCATGATGTGACTTGGCCGATCGGGTGAGGGGATAGATGGGTCCACGGTGGTCATGCTGGTATGACCAGGACACGCTAATCTAATCTTGGACCCTCCATTCGTGCCGGAGAAGATGGACGCTCGTGATGCTCAAAACCCTAATTTTGGGTTTCAAGGCCGTGCGACCATGCTTTATTCGGCGTACGAATTGGGATAACCAACCATGGTTGGTCCTGACCGATTGGTCATGTATGTAGGCGGCCCCACGGTGATTGTGTTGACATGCTCTGGGCCCTTTGAATCTACATATACACCCTCCATCTATACCTGCGAAGATGGATTGTTGAGACTGTTTTGCGACACATGTAATATGCCGCAAACCCTAATTTAGGGTTTTCCGCCCATACTGCTATGGTTTGGACGTTTTGGCAAGCTAGGCCAATCTCTGGGGAGGCCGACCATGCGGGATCCGCGTTGGTTCGAAAGTGGATATTCCATACCTGCTTGGGGGTGATGGAATTGATCTGGGTCATCCAATCATGCTTGTGGAGTTGGATGATCTGTGATCATATCCGGACGATCAGTCGGTCCGGATGCTCAATCGGGCTAGTATAACACACCGAGAGGGGCTCAATCGGGCTAGTATAACACACCGAGAGTCACTGTCACGGGTATTTCGTACATGGTTTCATTATAATGCTTGGAGGTTCGTGTTGCTCTGTAAGAGTAACACTCAGTCGTCATGCCGCACTGATAATGAGTACAGGAAATACAAGGCTGATTGCGCATTAATTAATAATGCTAGAAATTCACAGGGTATATGGGATTGTTGCTACATGCTCCAACCTGGATGAATTTCGTGTATTCCTGAGAATGGGATTGTTGCCACATGCTCCATTCTAGGTGAATTAAGTGAGGGAGTATCCAACACTTATTGATGGCCTTATCTTTTACAAGATGTCAGCGCATAATTTTCTGGTTTTTACAATTTTAACCTTAAATGAAAATCCATCATCAACAATAAGTATACAAGAACACAATTGAAGCAAAATCGGTTTGATTCACTCTAATCAATTCATGAACATTATAGCCACGGTTTGCAAAGAATCCATTCCTTATTATATAAATGTATTAGTTCATATACTAAAACAGAACTTTAACCTTCAAGTACGCGAACGGGCACGCATACTTGGTATACCCGGACAAAAATTGGGTTTCGCCGGTACGCGAACAGGTATGCATACCACCAATCCCAGCAGAAAATCTCGGACATGAACCTTACGCTAGTACGCATACGGGTGCGCATACTTAGGTTCTCGGACTTCTCAAACCAACAGGTACGCATACGGGTATGCATACTATGGTTCCCGGACATGGATTACATATGTGCAAGAGTACACAACATGTCACAATCCAATAATGGTTAAGTGTTGTAAACTCTTATTTCAATCATTGAAACTTTCTTAGAGGATGACAATAGCCGTTTTCACACACTATTAGCATCAAAGCAATTTTCAAGTTATTGAAATACTCATAACGAAACATTCCATGTACCATATTACTCGGCAATTTTCACATGATCAAGATGAACTTGGTTGAAGCGAAATCTTGCCAACACATATTTCAAGAAATATGTAAGTGAGTTAAACTCACCTCGAAATAACAAATGTGTATAATAGAAAACTATATCGTAACACGACTTATGTCTTAATATAGGAGATAGAGTAGAAATAGACTTTCCAAGTGATAGATGAGCTTCAGTCTCCACATACTGTTAGAGTATATCTCGATTGAACCCACCAAGCGTTGGTATGTCAAGTTTGGTTGTCATATTTTAGTGAATCAAAACTCATGTTAACAGTCGCTTGATTATGTACTAGAGTCAACTTCGTATAGGTTTGCTTGAAAGTATTAGGATAATGAGACATTACAAGTATTGCGAAGACTTGAAGATGTGAAGAAGCAAGGAACTACAATGACAACAATCATCCTTCCACTCGAGGTTAATGATATTTGACTTGAACTGTTTCATTCCCTAACGTATCTTTCAAGTCGTGCATATTGAAAACAAAACTGCGAAGCATATTTGAACTCTAGATAGAGTATTAAGGAATATAATACAAGGTTTATTGCTTAACCATTAAAATTTGTAGATAAGACATCGCCATAATTATTTGAATGCTATTGTGATTATGTATGGGTATGAGGTGAAGATTTCATCCTAGGGAACAATGTTTTTCATGTGTTCTAAGGAAGCACTACACCATTTTTAGGGATTCGCAACGGATCTTGGCCGTTGCTGACTGAGCTCGCAACGACAAGGTGACGTTTCAAAACACGATGTTGCATTTTTTCGCAACGACATATTCTCCGTTGCGACTCTTGGTCAGCAACGGAGATTCGCAACGTACCGTGCCGTTGCGACCATTTTTATTCGCAACCGAGGTCTGTCGTTGCTAAGATATTTCTAATTCCAGGAATACCCCTACCCGGAACTAAAATATTATTGGTTCTGGTTCTAATTTACTGGTTCTAGTTCTAACTTAGCAACAGATTAACGATGTTGCTAATATTTTGCAACATAAAAAAAAATTCAAGTCTTCGTTGACCTGGTCAAAATCCATTTCCCCCCACATTTCCCCCTAGCTACCAGTTCCCCCATTCATCATTTCCACAGATATACATTCATTCATTCATTCATTCAACATACAAAACTGTATCAAATTATGAAAATGGATTCTTCAATTGATTTTAACAAAAAGTATGAGTATTTGATACAAAGGTGTTCTAAGTATCACAACAAACTAGTGTACACATTAGAAACATACTTGGTTCCTAAGTTCAGTTCATGTAAAGTTACGAAATTCCTAAGTTCTTCTAACTTAAATCACTATAAGGAGATACTACATAAACTTACAAATCTTGCAGCTGCTAAGGGACCTAATGGCTGCTGCTTTGCTGCTTTGTTCTCCAACCTTTCTGATCTCATGAGCATCATTCAACTAACCTGCTTTGTTCTCCATACCATTACCCAGCCTACAAACTAGATTCACCTTAGCTAATCCCTGCTACCAAGTACAAGATCCTTCAGATTGATATCATATATATAGATTCATAGAATGCTTGAGGTTAGAGAATATGCTAACTCTATCAAGTAAAATTCAGAGATTAAACCTAATAACTTAACTAAAATTTCCCAAAATGAAAGAAAGATGATGTTAATTCACATTCCAACAAACATTCCAGGTCAAGTCTCTCAGTTTCTTCGTGAATTCGTCTTAAATATGTCAAACTAGACAATGATGCGGGAGAACATAGATAAACTCTAAGCATGTAACCATCAGTATGTGGAAACACATAAACACCTCTATGTCATCCACATATCTCAACCAAATTGGGATTATCTCTCTGATCTCTTAGTAGACAAACCAACAACATTATGTATTAACCATTACCAAAAGTCACCTGAAATCGGTGATACAAGAAGAGCCAATTCAAGCATTTGCCGCTGCATGACATAACATGAATAAAACAGAAGAAACTTAGGAAAGTAAGATGATATAACATGCCCAACCCCAAACTAAGAAATAAATTCTACTAAAAAGAATTCCGAAGAAACCCCCTCTGTTCGGCTCCTACCTTCTCCAAGTACGTGTTTTACTCCCATTTCATGCTTTGTTCTTTTACGAATTACTAAATGATGTCACTTGACTACTGAAATTAATTAACAAAATGACTTGCTGTATGAACGCGAAACATTGTTCTTTTTTCTTTTTTTAATTTGATAAAAGAAGACCCCTAAGACAATAACAAATTTCAACATAAGCACTAATTACCTGCAATACAAGGATTACTGCATAGTCTGCAATTCCTCCCATGACATCCAACTTCCCAGATGCTCTGGCAACAAATATCTCATCCTGCAGGACCTGTAAAAAAACCAGATGTTATGCCGGCAAAACCTCCTCCATGAACGAATTAACTTTGAATCTCAATTCATAACTTGGATTAGCAGTAAAAAAAAAGGATCTCATTGAATGTTAAGCAAAAAATAACATTTAGTATTATGGTGAGGAACCCATAACTTGTTAATCCTATGTTTCATATGGGTGCTTCCTTCTGCAGTGCAATGAATAACCAATACTAAAATAAAACAACACACTCATATTAAAAGTGTCGGATACGACCTCCAAGTTAAAAAGACCAGCAGCTGCAATTTGCTCCCGTATTTTATGCTTCTATGTACTGTGTCCAGAATCATGTTCAACATCTATCTCTGCCAAACTCGTCAAGAAATTTATTGTGTCCGGAAGACCATGATGATCTCCATGAAGAATCTCAAATTCTTCAATACATCTAGCACATAAACAAGAAGATAGACATGTGAAAAAACAGATGAAGTGAGGATTAAAGCCAGACAAACTTACGATTTTTCGGAAGAGACTTTTTCATTCATCTCAGCACTCGACAATGAGTTGCGCAAACCTAGTTCATGTTCAACAACAGAATACCACTCTTGAATATCTGCATCTCTACCAGGTGCTCGTTGTAATTGATACCTGAGGAATAAACTATAATAAGATTACAGCCTCTTAGGTAAGGAAAAATTGTCCAAATGTAATTTGATGACTGACCACATTGGTGGGTGCAGCTGATCTCAAACAAGTCTTTTTCCAAAAATAGATGAGATTACAAATATTCAAAACTATTTCAAATTACAAATTTAAATTAAGACAGTCAAACTAGATTTACCTTTTGACTGACCACATTGGTGGGCGCTGCAGAAAACAGACATTGCCAACCTAACTACAAGTGCAATCCATATACGCATTTCTCTGCCTTAATTGTATCACCTGCTTGTACCTCCAGAATGCTTATCATTGATAAAGTGTTCTGATCTCTCATTTTGTGGATGCTTAACCATGTGATCTTCCAACGAGCCACTCCATCCTCTTCATCTACACCCGCGAGTATCTCAATGCGTACATTCAGCACAGCCTGCATTTTCAAAAAAAAAAAAAAAAAAACTGGTTAAGTTGACAGTAGCAGCATGCTAGCATCGTTAACTTTGTTTGGTATAATTCGATTAACTTGGTAATGAGTTCCATTGAAACAAAGAAGAGAAGCTGATTTCAGACATTGCAACAGAGGGGTAGTGCTAAACTAGCAAATTATGGTATGTCCTTTTGTAGTTTCACTGAGGTTGGCCACATGGATGCTAGTTACATATGTACAACTGGCAATGCTAGTTACATATGTACAACTGGAAAGACAAGATGAAAACACCACAATAACTTAATATTTTACAGGATTATAGAAACAAAACTTACTGTGGCGTTTCTACAGTTGACAAACCTGCACTCTGCAAGAAAAGAACCTTTTAAAGCCAATTTTCCCACACATCGAAGCTGTGATAAGCGAAAGGTTCAGTTGGGGCAACCATTCAACAAGAGATTCCCACTGAAACACAATAAGAAACCAGCAAAGCATCACTTTTTCAGGACATCTACATCAAACAGAACTTTAACTTGCAATGCTGAAATACAAAGATTAAAAGGCATAATTTGAGATACCTCCGGAAACCCTCTATTAGTTCAATGATGTCTCGCAGGTAGTGCTATTAAGTATTAACTGCAGATGTATAAACATCAGTCAGCATAAACTCCAAAATCTGAAAGCTAAATGTCACCATAATCAAACATAAGTATCAAACCTCAACTTCCTCAGCCCTATCTATAACCATGAAGATGCTGACCGTTGTTTTCAGACAAGGAGATTCTCGCACTCATAGTACCCAAAGTTGAATAACATAAATCTTATGCTTCTGTTCAAGAACCAATTTCTAAGAAACTGCAATGATAGGATAAAATTGGAGTTTATAAAGTGATAAGTTACCAAAGAATGAAAGTTATATTTGTTTAAATCCTAACCCGGCCACTGGAGTTTTGTGGCGAATTTGAAAAGAACTGATTACAATTTTGTGAGTGACGAAAATGTTAGGGTTTGAGATTTAGGTAAAATTTGAAAAGAGAATCAGGGAGATGAGAAAGATGATGTAAAAGAAGAGATTGAGAACAATATTTCGTTCACAGATGAAAATGAAACCCTAAAATCGATAAACTGAAATCAAAATCCCTCAAATCGAAAAACTGAAATCAAAACCCGCTAAAATCGAAAAAAGTCGGATTCACAAATGAAACTCTAAAATCAATAAACTAAAATTAAAAAAAAAAAAAAAAAAAAAAACTGATCCACAGATGAAACCCTGAAATCAAAATCTCTAAAACCGTAAAACCCTGGAATCGATAAAATGAAACGAAACGTTTATTACCTGAAACTCTAGTTGATTTCAGTGGTTCTAGATTGATTTGATTTGGCTCTTCAGAGCTGGAGTTCCGGAATGAAAGAGAGCAGATGAAAGAGAGGAGATCGACTTTGGTTCTGTGGATGAGAAATGGGAAGAAAAATCGAAGAATGAAAGGATAAAGCATATATAAGTCGAAGGGTGAAAAAAAAATAGGAGACTTGACCAAACTTTGACTTGGGTGTAAAAACAATTCATAGTGTTCCCGACCACACGCGCACCTCACATGCATGAACGTCTAGCAGTTGCTATTCGCAACCGGAAACTTGCGGTTGCGAAATTAGCAACAAAAATACGCCGTTACGAAATATTAGCAACCGAAATTTGCAACGGAAAATTAGCAACGGCGATAGTGCCGTTGCTAATCTAAGTTACTAATTCCTTAAAATGGTGTAGTGAAGTAAGTTCATAAACTTGTTTGTGAATCGAAAAGGAAATCGCTAGGCGTTATTGGGATTGTTATTCATTGCATATCTTGTGAACATCCAATATGTGTGATTTAGTATAACCGTTCATGACTTGTTGTGTTCTTGGTAAAACTATTCACAAAGGCCTGACTTATGTATTGGTATAACTTTTATTAGTAAAACCGATCTTAAGTAATCACCTGAGATGGTTTGATCGGGTTTGTGATTTTTTTGTCTGACCAATTATGGGAAAGGGGAAGCGATACGAGTAAGAGGTGCAGTACATCACAAAGGGGAACCGATCCTTGTATGAGGTGCAACAAGGTTTATAGAAGAAAGGGGAACCGATCCTATGGACATGTGCAACACGTTTTTAAGCAAAGGGGAACCGATCCTATGGACATGTGAAACACATATAAGTTAGATACCATATATATGTGGGGAACCGGTCCTAGTACCTAGTCAACCGAATTTTGGAAAGCTAGTGTGACTATGCACAATACTCACATGGAAGGTAGAACCGTTAAACCCATGATTTGTGATTGAATATTATTTGATCAATCGCATAGTTATTGAAAGTCAGATGAACAAAATTCTAAACTTGTTTGGAAGTGTGGAAAATCGGTTTCAAGGTTGTAAGTGTGAAACAAAACTTACAAAGTTAAGATGTCGACATACTTTGAACACGTGCTGTGAATATTTATTATTTAATTGTTCAAAGTTATTCATTAATAGCTAAGGTAAGAGAATCCCAGGATCGAAACATAAATAAGTTAAGAATCTTTTAATTAAGGTTATTAACTTCATTTTTAGGAAAATAAGAATTAGTAATGTGCATTTACTAATTAGAGATTTTCCGAGAGATTTCGATCATTATTTTTGGACAGAGCATTTCCAGGAATTATGGAAACCGAATTTTTGCTTTAATGAATATCTTGAGAATATTTTCGGTTTTGGAAATTCCTTGGTGTCCAAACTTCCTTGTCTATAAATACTTGAAGTTTGCCTTTCTAGCAAACTAATCCTTCGTAACTGCAAACTACCTCTTGTTGTGCTGCTACTGGTGAAGCCACCTATTCGGAGAGGAGAGTAACCCAATTAGGCGAAATCTCTTACGGACGCTCAGTTTAAAGTCTTCTTTGGGATAGAGAAGCTCTGTTAGTATCGTTGGTGGGAAACTAGATAATTACGGTTTATCTTTTGTTTTCATTGATTTTATTGACTAACGGTGGTTGAACTTAGATTGCACCTAGTTTGTTTATGCTTGAGAATCTTCTCTTCTGATATAAGATTCACTCAAACTAGTTCAGAGTTTCGACAGGGATCTTTAGACTGTTGTTATTTCTAAAGACGATCTTGTGATAATCCATTGTTAATGAGACTCCGTTTGTGCGTGATTGATCACAAGAGATTCAAGTGATTGTGTGCAGGTGTTTATTGAAGATCTAAGAAGATTTGAAGACAAAGAAGATATTGAAGATTTCTTATTTGTGGGTTCATAATCTTTGGTGTGCACAATACTTGTTTCGGTAAAAGAGGATCCACTTAATAATCGGTTTATCCTTGTGATAGACTGGATTGATTAATTGAGTAGATCGGCATCAACACAATTCTTTGGATTAAGAGTGTTGTTGGCTAAATCTTAAACGATTACTTCGGTAATTGAACATAAGATAGATCTAAGGACCTGACGAAGGAGTTTATATTAAGATAAACAGAAGAGCCTTTGTCCGACTCATATCACAGGGTTGAAGAGAGATGAAACCAAACAGATTTGTTGTTCCTTTACTATTTGGAATACGAACCAAAGGAATTTTTTCAAGTACGTGACTTATTCATAGGTCGGAGGCGTGGGAATACAGACGGAATTAGGTGAACTATAGGTTTAGTTGCTTGGTCTCAACTATACGAAGTTATGTGTAATTTTGTGTAGCGGCTTAATCCTGAGAGTATTCAATTATGGACAAGGTCCCGAGGTTTTTCTGCATTTGCGGTTTCCTCGTGAACAAAATCTTGTTGTGTCATTTACTTTATATTTCCGCATTATAATTGTTTTATTACAATTAAAGTAAATCACACAAACGTTAATTCCTATTTACTTGATAAAGTGAATCCTATTGTGTTTGGTTAAGTCCGAACCTTTTTATCAAGTAACATACTTCGTTGTTGTATTGTCTCGATCTAGTATCCATAGATGATCACACGAAGTGTGAACCGATTAGTTGTATTGTCTCGACTCAGTCCATAGACAATCACTTTCGGAGAAAGGACTTATAGGTAGGAAAAGTTTTAGCTTGAGGTATATTTGGGTACCCTCGCCTTTTTAATTGGTATCAGAGCAGGCAAACACGAAAAGATCTAACAATCTGTGTTTAGTGCGATCCAACCTATAATAAATGAGTCAAAGTAAGATTAAGCGAAAGCGAAAATTATTGAAAGACTCAGTTAACGTATCGCAAGAGGTAGTTAAACCACCTTCAAAATCAGAGGTTACAAACTCTAAGTTGGAAGAGATTCGTGAACACTTGTTGTCTAACGAAATTCTCCTAAGTGTGTCTAATAAGAAAGTAAAAGAACTTCTGGTTACTTTACAATTAAAGACTACTGAATGTGAAAGGCATCGCCTAGACTACGAAAAGTTGAGGGAAAATGATTCTCAACAAATACAGAGTCTTAAAGACAAAGTATGTGCTAGTCTTTCTCAAACATAATTATTTGAGAAAGATCGTGATGCGGCTCTTGAAAAAGTACGTATGTTAGAAGAGAAACTTGTTGAATCTGATGCAAGGATTAACTCCCAACAAAAGAGTTTTGAAGAGAAAGAAGGCGTGTATCTCTCACGAGAAAAACACCTTGAGGCTGATCTAGCCGGTGCTCTTGATAAAATCAAGACGTTGGAAGAAGAAAATTTGTAACTGAAAAAATCCAATGAATGCTCAAACAAGTTAACCTCAATGTTAGAAGCAAGTAGAAATCATGGTGATACACGAGGATTGGGCTATAAGGGAATATATACTTCAAATATTAGCAAAGAGGTAAAATTTGTTAAAGCTACAAATTCTTCTCAATCAGAGGCTTCCACTGATGACAAAGATTCTCATATTTCTTGTAAAAAAGAAAAGTCTGTCCGAATTTTTAAGGATAGTGTTCAACAAAGATAAAGTAATCAAAGAAGGCATTTATGCTAATGTCAAGAAAGCAACAACATTGAACAAAGACAAGAAGAAGAAGAAGAAAACTCGTCGAGCTCAAATGCAAGAGGATCCACAAAAAGGTAACATCAAAACTCATACTTCGTATATTTATACTAAGCATTGTTATTATTGTGGTAATAAAGGACACTTGCAATGGGGATGCAAAGTTCGTAAGATGCAATGAACTTTCTTTTGTATCAAACGAATTGGCTAAGTTTTTTCCTCATAAGAACTCAGATCGATATTGTCCTAAGTTTAGGCAAAAGAATTATTATAATGATAGTTCAAATTTCGCATATCACTCGACAAGGTCATCTCATAAAATACCCAATTATAGAAAGAGAGATGAGGTTTCAAATGCAAAGACAAGATCTGATGTTCCAAATTGGAGAAAGGATGTTTCGCAAAGTATTCAAAAGGACAATCGTCCTAATGATATGAAGGATAAAGTTTCTCCTGCGAAACCCAACTCTAAATGGGTCCCGAAGTCTTCCATAGCCAAGAAGGGACCAAAAGTTAGTCACAAGAATGACTCTCAACTGTTAATTGTTGGTGACAATAATTACAAGAGTCTTCTTGAAAGGCTAAAGAAAGACATTATGTCTGAAATTTCTTGTACTAGTAAAGGTTGTGATAATGACACTCTTTATCACAAGTCAAAGAAGAAAAACAAGAGATGAAACAACAGAAAACAATCCAAGAAAGAGGTCAAGAATGATGATTCTGTCTTAGTCACTCGTGACGAACAAGACAAGGCTCAACTCAGCACAACCTAGTTGTGTTAGAATGTGCATGCTCACCTTAGTGCTCAATCATTTGAAAGGTGAGAAAGCACATCAAAAACCGAGCACATGATCTCTCAGTTATTATATGACTAATTAACATCTTTAGGGAGATTTATCTTCTTCTATACTCATACCTTCTCTATCTATATTTGAGCTTTTGATAGAAACGGTAATTTTTGAGTTGATGATGTTGATATCTACTGATCATATAGCTGTAGCTCTTGCTTTTACGGTTAAAACGAGCCAAAAATCACTGAATTCGGGCATCGTATGCAAAAGTTATGTCCAAAACAGTTTAGGGATGTGATCCGTCACAAGTAACTCTTGGGAACCGATCCTAGTACCCTTTAATAGTGAGGGAACCGATCCTAGTGAGAGGTCCCCCCATACGGTCATACGAAGAAGTGTAAAACTGTTTTGCCCATAACTTCTTCGTCCGAACTCGGAATGACCTCATTCTTTTTGCGTTGGTTTCGCAATTTAATTCCCTACAAGATTGAGGTAATTGTTGTAGTTGCAGGATTTCCTACAACACACCCCCTATAATATTTTGTAGATCTAAATCTTATTAATCACCTAAATCTCAAATATAAATACTAGAAATATAAATAGACACACAAAATTTTATACATGGTTCGATCAATGTGATCTACATCCATGGTTATTCACTATGATTTTTGGAATTACATTAGTATTACATTTAGAATCTCCATTAATGGATATTTTGTAGAGCTCTAGATCTAGTTTTTTGGGGAAGAAGATGATAAAGAAAATAAAGTCTTTCTCTCTCTAAAAATATCTCTCTCTGAAATAATATATCTCTCTCTCTCTCTCTTACCAAAATTATCCTCCCCTTCTCTCTCCTGCTCTCCTCTTTATATAGGATATTACATAGTGGGTGACAGCTATGTTGTCCCTTATTTTCGGATCTAGCTTGCGGCAATATCGCAAGAGCTTTAATGTTAATCTTCGCAAACACTCTAAACTTCGCAGGATCATCACGCTTTTCTCCCGTTTCTCGCCATCGTCATCCATTACGTCATTCTTAAAATCAACTGCGACACTCGCAATGTGTTGTAGATGAAAACTTCGCAAATAAATCCTTCCTCGGGCGATATTCGATCCTACATCTTGCCTCTTTTTTCTTGAATATTGCTTGAAGAGTGATCTTTAAGAAAAAATCCGTTGTTGTAGTAATCTTTGATCTTTGTTGATGAAGGAACGAGCGAAAGAATACTTTTCTTGAGAAGTACGTACTTGCCTCTATTCTTTTGCGAAGTTCCGAAGCATTGCGAAATAAATAAGAAGTATCAACCCTTGAAGTATGCGAAGTATGAAGTATCCTTGAAGAAGTATAAGAATTACTTAATCCTCGAAATATATAAGAAGTATGAAGTATCCTTTTAGAAGTATAAGAAGTATATGTCCTTGATTGCGAATAAGAAGTATTGCCTCTATTCATGCGAAATTATTACTCCATTTTTGATGAGGATTCTTGTTGTTCATTAGTGAACATCCACTTTGGAAATGATTCTTGCCGAGAAGATGAAGAACATAAAATGTTTTCTTGGTTATCCATAGTTGCCTCTGTTCTTTATCTATGAGGGTAGAATCCTTGAGAAAGTGTTGATTGAGCGAATTGTTTTTGCATTCTTATTTTGCCTCTGTCTCATGCTTTGCGCTCATGCGATAATATAATCCCTTCAAGTTGCTTATCTTATCTTGTGAAATAATCACATTCTGCGAAATTTTATAAAATACTTGTTCGAATATAATGCTTATGTAATGATTATGTTATGAAATGTGTATGCGATGTTTATGCCATGAAATGCTTATGCGATGCTTTCATGATGCAAGTATGATGCTTGTATGATGAGAATGCTTATCTACTGCAATGTATAGCTAATGTTTGTGTTACTTATCTCATTTTGCCGCTTTAAAATTGATGTAACTTTAAATCGCTTCCATTCTTCATTTCTCCGATTTTGTCTCTAGTATATGCATTCCTCTTTTCGTATTTATTATTTCTCGTAAGTTCTTACTTGTGCTTCATCTTTTCTTATTCCTGCACTATTAGTATCGCATAATAATATGATCATAATATCAATTGTGCGGCGTTTGCATTGCCTCGGCCTCATTATCATGTATATGTTCGCAAGCTTATCATTTAATCATTTTCTCAAGCTCGCAAGCTTATCATGTAATCTTTTTTGCGATAAAAGAACTGTATTACCTGCATCCAAATTGTTTATGTTGAATTTTGTCATTGCGACAAGATCACAGGACGTCTTTACATTTTCATGTAATGACCCATTGATCTTGCCTTATCATTTATCTTGTGTGGTCTTATTTTGCCTTCCTAGTTAAAGGTCTTATTTTGCCACCCCTCATTATTGCGACAATATGACAGGCCTAAATATTCTTGCGAACATAAAGCCCCATGACATTGCCGTCTTGCGACGAAATCGCAGGACGTCTTTACACTTTCATGTAAAGACCCATTGATCTCGTCTTATCTTTGTCTTTTGTATTATTGCCTCTTCAGGATCATCGCATAAATATGACAAGCCTAAATTTTCTTGCGAAAATAAAGCCTCATGACATTTGCGTCTTAAGACACTTATCAGCTCCCTAATGGAGGGTGCCGCACTTATCATCTCCCTGGTTGCCCCTTCAAGGAGGCGAACATCGGCCATACAAGACTAGCTCCTCCCATCCGGTCTTAACAACAACCAGTTGTTTTCGCAGCCTCTTATCCCTTATACCTATAGGGCTTATGGTTACGAGGCTGCATCCTAAGTGGAGTTTTCTTCGGGCCGAGTGCAACATATGCCAAGACTTGCCAAGAATGGCCGAGACACTTCAAATGCCCCAGGCACTCTTGGCTCAACCGTGTTCCTCGGCGCCTTGAGCATACACTGACTCCTTGGAAGAGACCCTCGGGCATCCAACCAGGGTATAACCTTATATATATAGTTGGAAATCCAAGGTATCTCTCCCGGATAGGCTTTCATGGGCCCCAAATATCCATGACTCAGGTTCCAGGAGCGGTGTAACCTTTTCCCTGAGCCATGTCAAGAGATACCCCCTTATATGACGCACTTTAGGTCTTACATTTGCCTCTTACGAAATATCATTCGCGAACTAGGGTGTACGCCATAAAGGTTCGTCCCATTCACTCATTCATTCATTTTTGTCAATTCGTTCAATCATTCATTTTTGATTATCTCTTCTCATTATCTTTGCGAAATTTTCGCATTTCCATTATCTCTGCGAAATTATCGCATGTCTTCATTCTTTCATTCATCCTTTCATTCATTCCTTCATTTCTGTCACTTCCTTCACTCATTCTTTCATTTCTGTCATTTCTTTCATTCATTCTCATAATATCATATCATTTGAAGCAAAGTAAATATTCAAGAGAAATTCTAGTACATTATGGTCCTGAAATCTTTGTAGTTGTGAAATCTTTATAATTCTACGATCGTATCGCGTTTTGTGATTCAAATCAAAAATCTTTTATTGTCTATAAAAGAAATATTCTAGAGAAATATTTAAATTGAATTTTTTGGGTTTTTTTGTAATTTTGAAATCTAGAAATCTTTGTAATTTTGAAGTCTTTATAATCTTGAAATCTTAGTAATATTTGTAATCTTGCGATTGAATCGCTTTTTTTGTAATCAAATCAAAAATCTTTTATTTTCTGTAGAAGTAAAATGTTCAAGGAAATTGGTACTTAGCTTTTGTGGTTTGCTGATGTTGTTGTCTCTTGCGAAGTATATGATTTGCTTGCGAAGCTAGCATCCTTGAAATGTATAAACATCGCACAAAATATAATTATCTCGCAGCAAAAAGAAGTGTGAGAAATGAGATTTGAACCCTTGACCTGCCTCTTGCATATTCTCGCACCATACCAACTGTTCTAACCCTCTCTTGCGAAATTAATTTGCGAGATAGTCATCAACTTTTCTTCTTTGCGAAATAGGCAAAGTCTGTGCGAAATTTCACATAACAAAAATAAATGTGCGAGAAGCAAGAATTGATCCTGCGACCTTCTGCTTGCATTCATGCCTCCTGACCAACTGTGCTAGCCCTGCCTCTGCGAAGTGTTTCTGCGAAATAATCACCTACTTTCTTCTTGCGAAATAACTAAAGAAATATATTTGCGAAGTAAACATCTGTATGTAGTATTTGTTTGTGCAGCGAACATTCGCAAGGTAGACGTCTGCGGAAGAAATGCTTATGATATAAACCTTTGCGAAGCAAAAAAAATTCTTTGCGAGGAAGGAGATTCGAACCCAAGTCCTCTGGTTTGCATACTTCATCTCTGACCATCTGGGTTGCTTGTTGTTTGCGAAATAAACACACAATGCTATAACTTTATTCCACATCTTCGCTCTTGGAAGTTCAAAAATATGTGAAAAAATATGCAGAAGGTGGGATTCAAACTCGCAATACCAAGCTTGTTCTCTTCGCTCGGAACCAACTGTGCTATCCCTGTTGTGCGAAATGATCGCACAATGCTAATACTTGACTTATATTCACTCTTCAGTACTTAATGAAAAAGATGACAAAAATATGAGTATGATGAGAATCGAACTCGCGGCATCAATTTTCTTAAATTCTCTCTTAACCATCTGTGCAAGATTTTATTCGTGTTGTTGTGGTAAGGTTCGCACACCTTACCATTTTTTCGCCGCTCTTCTTTTACCTGGGACCTCATTTCTTTTCACATATGTTGTTCCCCACATTGGTTATGCTCGCAGATTATTTAGTTGTGCCATTGACTTGCTGCTGCGAAGTGATAGATCTGAAAATGTTTACTTCGCATACTCTTTTCCCTTGCATCTTTATAACGTTGAGATGAGATTTTTTTTTCACTTTTTTTTTTTTTTTTTTTTTTTACGACTCCTCCAAATCTGTTCGTCAATATCCCCACTGATTTAATTATTTCATTGCGTTTGTTCCTTCATGAATCACGCTTCGTATTCTCCCTGAAAGTGTGATTTCTTCCATGAAATTTCCATTTTTGAACCTAAATTTTGTAGATCTAAAAAAAAAAAAAATATGAACAGTAGTTAATCTTCATGGAAACTTCTTGAACCAACAAATTACAGGAAGGATAAATCCGTTATTCCTCCCTGTTTCTAGCGCCAAAATGTAGTTACAGGATTTCCTACAACACACCCCCTATAATATTTTGTAGATCTAAATCTTATTAATCACCTAAATCTCAAATATAAATACTAGAAATATAAATAGACACACAAAATTTTATACATGGTTCGATCAATGTGATCTACATCCATGGTTCTTCACTATGATTTTTGGAATTACATTAGTATTACATTTAGAATCTCCATTAATGGATATTTTGTAGAGCTCTAGATCTAGTTTTTTGGGGAAGAAGATGATAAAGAAAATGAAGTCTTTCTCTCTCTAAAAATATCTCTCTCTAAAATAATATATATCTCTCTCTCTTACCAAAATTATCCTCCCTTTCTCTCTCCTGCTCTCCTCTTTATATAGGATATTACATAGTGGGTGACAGCTATGTTGTCCCTTATTTTCGGATCTAGCTTGCGGCAATATCGCAAGAGCTTTAATGTTAATCTTCGCAAACACTCTAAACTTCGCAGAATCATCACGCTTTTTTCCTGTTTCTGCCATCGTCATCTGTTACGTCATTCTTCAAATCAACCTGCGACACTCGCAATGTGTTGTAGATGAAAACTTCGCAAATAAATCCTTCTGGCGATATTCTGATCCTACAATTGTAATACACTATTTTATGTTGAATATTTATGGTGTATTGCAAAGTGATTTATGAGATGTATGTTTTCGGTTTTCATAACCTTAATATTCGATCTCATATATTGTGAACCCTTATGGTTTGGGTGACTTTTTGATTTCGCAGGATTAAGTTCTAGCCCATGTTGGTAGGCTTTATCAAAGAATCATGAGGGGTTCTGGTAGAAATAATATGTTAAAAATTCACAACATGTTGAATCGGTTTTGGTTTTGCATAAAAGCATATGTGTTTCGACGTTTTTCAACATTTGCTTGCAATTGTTAAAACTGATTTTCAACCTTTCTCTGGTAAAGGTTGCTTGTTGTTATTCTTTTGTTTTTTGCATAAGGATGACAACATGATGATACTTGGATATCAATTTTTCCTAGACGAAGATGCAATCATATTGGAGAAGTGGATGCGAAATTTGAGGTAACAATATTATTAGTTAATTGTTTTCCTGTTTAAGAAAAGCCTGAGTTTATTTCATATATATTTATTGCTTTTGCTTAACAAAAATTTCGGTACAATTGATGTTTATTCCATTATATGTGTATGGATGTATGTGTGATTCAATTGGTTCCGGTTAAGAAAAACTATTGTTATCTTGCTTTATTGTGTGGTATCAATTGTTTAGGCTTACAAAATTTCGGTGAAATTGCGGTGCTTTTAATGTCTATGTTGTTTCAATTGCTTCCGGTTGAGGTGAATAATTATGCAAGTTGGTTTATTTGGTTTGTATGAATTATTTATGGCTTAACGAAATAAAAGGTTTACGGGATGATTTGTTTAGTCCAATCGATTCCGGATAAGAGAAACTAAGTTAATTCTGATCTTAGTTAGACTTATCGAAGTGAGGTTTCGGTTATTCAAGTCTAATCGAATGCCTTAACAAGAAATGCTATTTAACTAACCTAGTACTTGTCTTTTTTAAAATTGAAAGGTCTAAGTTTATGGATAATTAGAACCTGATAAGAAAAATAAAGTTATCTTTATTTTGGTCTTATCGAATTAAGCATTTGTTTTTGTACAATCGGTTTAGTGATAGGTGTTGTAAACACCTTAATATTTATCTATTGTTTATGCTTTCTTTGCGAGTTTTCATGTAAATTATGTATCTTATTTGTGCTTTCGAGTTATTTAGGTACTTTGGAGTTATTCGGAGCGAAAGAAGAAGAAAACGTTCATTTGGAACGTAAAACGCAAAAAGGACAATCCACGGGCGAGTGATACATGAAGCCGGCAAAAGTCGCAAGAAGGAGTGAAGAATGAATTGTCAGATCTCTAAGACTGACAAGCCAAATAGTAATTGGATGGCCCTTATCCTACAGTGGGGTACCTAATACTGCCATATTATTAACACAACCTTAGATTTGAGGGAAACGTGAATCCTCCTAATCATTTACACCTGAATCGATAGAGGTAAAGAGATGGAGGCGGTTGTCCGAGACGTGTCTGTCTGAGATCGACGAACACAGAAATAACGATGAACTTATGAAATTCAGGTGGAATTAGCTGTTGATGATGATAACTAGAAGAAGGTTGATGTTGGGTCTTGCTGTGAACCAGATGGAGAGATTCAGGGATGAGGTATAACTTAAATCGTATGCAGATGAAGATTTGACTGAATCAAAGATGAATTGATGGCTGAAATCGATATGGGTTTGCTGTAAAAGGTCGAGATATGGGTTTGTATGGACTCAGAGAAGAAGATGATGAAGAAATCAGTTGAACTAGGGTTTGTTGGTTGAATTACAGGGAGGAGGTTTATGAAATTGAAAGATGGTGAAGAACAGATCCATGGAAGATTGAATGGTCGAAGGGGTGTTGGCGGTACTGAATTCGAGATCTCAGGCAAGATTGAATCTGATTTAGAGAAGATGGAGATGATGAATAAATGGGTTCTGAGACGGTAGCTACATGGTGGTGCAGCTGCTGGTGAAGCTGCTACTGAAGCTGAGATTGATGATAATATGAAGCTGAGTGTTGTATCTTGCAGCTGGGATGTTACTGCTAGAGTGTTGCAGGTCAAGAGCTGGACATGGCCTGGAGATGAAGTTACAGCTGATGGCTAGATGGAGAGAGTGAGATTACAGCTGGGTTAGAAGACTGCGAATAATGAATGTATGTTAGGAATTGAATTCACACAATGGCTTGTTGGCTGAGAGTTCAGGAAGGAATTGCAGTTAGGGTCTGTGGAATTGGTGGTGGTTATGAAGTGATTGTGAACTCAGATATAAGTTTGGTCTGTGATTATTAGGAAGCTGCTGCTATGAATGCACTAATGTTGTGGCAACTGAGATGGAGCTGAATGTTGGATAAAATGAGTTCGAGTCGCTGATGTTAATTTCAGAAAGAAGAGTGATTAGTTGTGTTGTGTTGCAATGGAGCTGCAAGTCTGATGTTGGTGGTGTTGCAACTGAATGATGTTATTACAGGGTGTATGGAACTGTTTAGATGAATGTCTAGGGTAGGTACAGCAGTTGCAGGTGCAGATTGAGATTGAGATTCAAATGAAGTTGGTGATGTGACTGAGCTGGAGAAGTGAAGCATGATGGTTGATTTTCAGGTGGGATGGTCGGTTTATAGCTCAGTAGAGATGGAGCCACAGGAGTAGTGAAGCCATGACTTGTATTAGGTGTAATTGAGTTCAGGGAAGGAATGTATGAGAGGCAGTTGTGTGATGGTAGCTGGAAATTGCAGTTGACACTGATGTTTGGAGTTGGTATGCAGCCACAGAGAGGAGACAACTGATGTTGCTGACTTGAGAAATTATGGAGACTGGTGGTGATATGAATGCAACTTAGATGAAT
Source organism: Papaver armeniacum (assembly GCA_023531295.1). Classification (NCBI taxonomy): domain Eukaryota; kingdom Viridiplantae; phylum Streptophyta; class Magnoliopsida; order Ranunculales; family Papaveraceae; genus Papaver; species Papaver armeniacum. Next base: position 831,284 of record JAJJWW010018250.1, read on the forward strand.
GTTGAGTTTACATGGTTTTTGTTACTCAGGCTGTGGTGGATGAGCTTAGGGGATTGGCCTTATAACTGAGTAGAGTTTTTGAGGGTCAGCTGAGCTCGCACTGCAAGAGAAAGTTACATTTGGCAGGTGTTAACGAGTGCAGCAATGGAGTGAAGTACTGCCGTTAGTTGAAGGTTATAATGGATATGAAGAATACAGGGGTAGATCGTGTGATTTTGAGCTTGTTCTTAAGTTCAAGAAGATGCTGCAAGCCATGAACTAGATTGTGTAGTTACAGGTTAAGGTTTGTTTTGCTAAGGAGAATGGTTCTGTAGTGCTTTTGCTGCAGTTGTGAGGCATGGCAATGAAGCGCTATCACGGTGCACCACATTATGGCTTGCAACAACTCAGGATTGTGCAAAATGGCCTAGGCCAAAGTGAGTCAGACTGAGCCATACCTGACTCATCTGTTTAGCTAACTGACTCAATCTAGTTCAGACTCTGAGTTAACTCGGCCGACTAGACCTTGACTCGGTTGACCTGACCGGGTCGACTCATTTGACCGGTGACCGAGTGGATTTTGCCGGTCACCATAGCCATTTTCCAGTCACTTCTCCGGCCAATTTCCGGCCATAATACCAGTTTTCCGGCGACTATTTTTGGGACATATTTTCACATGGGTATTCCTCACATATGGGCTTGGTGGTCTTGTTATTGGACTTTGGGCTTTGAAGACCTAGTTTTGGAAGGATGAAAAGCTACAAAAGGAAAAAGTCTTCTACTTCTTTGATCACGTATTATTCTTGGAAGTGGGAGAGAGCCGATTTTGTTTACGCTACTAGGGTTTGCTTTTGTTCATCTTCTTCTATTCAATTAATATTTTTTTATGATGAACTCCATAGCTATGAGTAGCTAAACGCATATTATTGGTTATGGGATAAAGTTGATTTCTCAACATGTTATTTGAATCTATGAATTAGTTTTGTCTCAATACTTTATTGTTTATGATTCATTATTAATATTGTCATATGATTTGAATACTTGTTAGGTTGAGTCCGGAATCAATCCGATTTGCATTCATCTCTAGAGCTATATTAGGGTTTTCAATACGAAAAAGTTGTTTATCCCTGATTCTAAGTAGCATAATTGTGGGTAGTGCTTGTAGTGATATATCCTACTAGTCACAAGTGAATCATAACTTTTGTTAAAACGGATTAGTGCTTTTACACGTTCGTTTGCATTGATTAGTCTTATTCCATAGAACTTATTGCTTTTAGGGAGTTAAAATTGATTGTGCTTTTACACATTAGGTTGCTTTCTAGGAAGAATTCACATATACATCTTTTAATGTGGTTGTGATGAAATCAGGGAATTAGCGGGATATTCTTGAGATCAAGGTATCCTAGGACTTTTAGTAAATGAGAGATTAAAATACCAATTCTAATCATTGATGAAAATACATGTTTGTGAATGATACTATCCCGTGACCAATATCTTCTCCTTATTGATTATTCAAATTATTTTATTGCTTTCAATTATTTTTATTGCTTAGATAAAACAAAAATCCCCCTTGGTTACTTTAGAAACTGAAATTTTATAACAACAATTGCCTCTTTGTGGATACGAACTCTTTCTTATCACGTATTTCATTTATATTTAGTAGAGTGAGAAAGTGAAATTATTTTTGCTCGGCTGACAACCGGTCATTTAGCAAAGGGACTAAGGTGCTTAGTTGATTTTTGGTTTGCTAAACTAAAATGGAAAAATTGTTTCTGACAATTGTTTCCTTGGTAACATATCAAAATAAAACTACTTGTAGTTTCGGTTTTGACATTGGTTATCAGAACATGGTGTGTGGAACCCTCGTGCCTAACTCTACAGGTTGCAAGTCTATTTTGAGATTTGTAAGATTCTTTTCGTGTTGTCCTTTATTTTTTTCGTTTCTTTGTCATTTTGTGACAAAAAGGGGGATAAATATATGGAGTAAACAAGTGATACCGGCATTGATTTTATATTGATTGGTATCGCTAAGGAAAAGAACATTGATGCTTAAACGTTTTATCTAAACGAAATAGTGAAAGCACAGACTAAGGGGGAGTAACATGTCATATGAATTGGTATAACAAAGACGTGCGGATTGAATATCTACCTATCTTCCTTAGGTGGAGTATTAGCTTTGTTATTATAATGTCAACAACGACATTTTCAAGGAATGAATGTAAGCAGTTTATTGTGATGTTGAATTCGGGAATCAAGCATATGTGTAATGAATTCTTGTAATTTGTTTATCCATATGATGTAAGAGTTTTGTAACTAAAATTGACAAAGGGGGAGATTGTTAGAGCATAGCTCGGTTGAAACCACCAAGCGTTGGTGTGTCAAGTTTGGTTGTCATATTTTAGTGAATAAAAACTCATGTTAAGAGTAGCTTGATTATGTACTAGAGTCAACTTCGTATAGGTTAGCTTGAAAGTATTAGGATAATGAGACTTTACAAGTATTTCGAAGACTTGAAGATGTGAAGAATCAAGGAGCTACAACGACAAAAATCATCCTTCCACTTGAGGTTAGTGATATTTGACTTGAACTGTTTCATTACCTAACGTATCTTTCAAGTCGTGCATATTGAAAACAAAACTGCGAAGCATATTTGAACTCTAGATAGACATAGTATTAAGGAATATAATACAAGGTTTATTGCTTAACCATTAAACTTTGTAGATAAGACATCGCCATAATTATTTGAATGTTAATGTGATTATGTATGGGTATGAGGTGAGGATTTCATCCTAGGGAACAATGTTTTTCATCTATTCTAAGGAAGTAAGTTCATAAACTTGTTTGTGAATCGAAAAGGAAATCGCCAGGCGTTATTGGGATTGTTATTCATTGCATATCTTGTGAACATCCAATATGTGTGATTTAGTATAACCGTTCATGACTTGTTGTGTTCTTGGTAAAACTATTCACAAAGGCCTGACTTATGTATTGGTATAACTTTTATTAGGCAAAGGGACCGATGCTATGGACATGTGCAACACATATAAGTTAGATACCATATATATGTGGCGAACCGATCCTAGTACCTAGTCAACCGAATTTTGGAAAGCTAGTGTGACTATGCACAGTACTCACATGGAAGGTAGAACCGAAACTTGTTTTGGTAGAACCGTTAAACCCATGATTTTTGATTGAATGTTATTTGATCAATCGCATAGTTCTTGAAAGTCAGATGAACCAATTCTAAACTTGTTTGGAAGTGTGGCAAATCGGTTTCAAGGTTGTAAGTGTGAAACAGAACTTACAAAGTTAAGATGTCGACATACTTTGAACACGTGATGTGAATGTTTATTATTTAATTGTTCAAAGTTATTCCTTAATAGCTAAGGGAAGAGAATCCCAGGATCGAAACATAAATAAGTTAAGAATCTTTTAATTAAGGTTATTAACTTCATTTTTAGGAAAATAAGAATTAGTAATGTGCATTTACTAATTAGAGATTTTCTAAGAGATTTCGATCATTATTTTTGGACAGAGCATTTCCAGGAATTATGGAAACCGAATTTGTGCTTTAATGAATATCTTGAGAATATTTTCGGTTTTGGAAATTCCTTGGTGTCCAAACTTCCTTGTCTATAAATACTTGAAGTTTGCCTTTCTAGCAAACTAATCATTCGTAACTGCAAACTACCTCTTGTTGTGCTGCTACTGGTGAAGCCGCCTATTCGGAGATGAGAGTAACCTAATTAGGCGAAATCTCTTACGGACGCTCACTTTAAAGTCTTCTTTGGGATTGAGAAGCTCTGTTAGTATCGTTGGTGGGAAACTAGATAATTGCGGTTTATCTTTTGTTTTCATTGATTTGATTGACTAACGGTGGTTGAACTTTGATTGCACCTAGTTTGTTTATGCTTGAGAATCTTCTCTTCTGATATAAGATTCACTCAAACTAGTTCAGACTTTCGACAGGGATCTTTAGAATGTTGTTAGTTCTAAAGACAATCTTGTGATAATCCATTGTTAACAGACTCCGTTCTGTGCGTGATTGATCACAAGAGATTCAAGTGATTGTGTGTAGGTGTTTATTGAAGATCTAAGAAGATTTGAAGACAAAGAAGATATTGCAGATTTCTTATTTGTGGGTTCATAATCTTTGGTGTGCACAATACTTGTTTCGGTAAAAGAGGATCCAATTAATAATCGGTTTATCCTTGTGATAGATTGGATTGATTAATTGAGTAGATCGGCATCAACACAATTCTTTGGATTAAGAGTGTTGATGGCTAAATCTTAAAAGATTACTTAGGTAATTGAACATAAGATAGATCTAAGGACCTGACGAAGGAGTTTATGTTAAGATAAGCAGAAGAGCCTTTATCCGACTCATATTACTTGGTTGAAGAGAGTTGATACCAAATAGATTTGTTGTTCCTGTACTGTTTGGAATACGAACCAAAGGAATTGTTCCACGTATGTGACTTATTCATAGATCGGAGGCGTGGGAATACAAACGGAACTAGGTGAACTATAGGTTTAGTTGCTTGGTCTCAACTACACGAAGTTAGGTGTAATTTTTTGTAGCGGCTTAATCCTGAGAGTATTCGATTATGGACAAGGTCCCGGGGTTTTTATGCATTTGCGGTTTCCTCGTTAACAAAATATTGTTGTGTCATTTACTTTATATTTCCGCATTATAATTGTTTTATTATAATTAAAATAAATCACACAAACTTTAATTCCTATTTACTTGATAAGTGAATTCTATTGTGTTTGGTTAAGTCCGAACCTTTTTATCAAGTAACATACTTTGTTGTTGTATTGTCTCGATCTAGTATCCATAGACGATCACACGAATGAACCGATTAGTTGTATTGTCTCGACTCAGTCCATAGACAATCACTTTCGGAGAAAGGACTTATAGGTAGGAAAAGTTTTAGCTTGCGGTATATTTAGGTACCCTCGCCTTTTCACGTACCTTTTTGTTGATGAAGTTTTACAAGCTCTCCTTAGTAGTTCTTCGTCTTCAATGATGAACACCGTGAAGTCTAATGCTCAACTACACAATCTATCCTAGTCCGAGACATCTATAAGTTGACTAGAAATCAAGACTTATATTTTTGATCACTAACATTGACAAACTAGCTTGAGATAGCAACGCTTACGAGTTCGACCGAGAAGTACTCTAACACAATCAAAGCTAAGATATCTTATTAACAAAGCTATTAATATTCACCGTTAGATGAAAACCTGACTTAAGATTCAAGCTAAGTTTGCTTTGAAAATAAGCAATCAATTTTCATCGTTAGATAGTTTAGCTTGATACACACAAATAAAATACACTTATATTTAGATATGGATGAACCGTACCTAAATGTGTATAACTATTTAGATAGTTGGCTCAATAACAGTTAACCGAAGTAAGCCATATAAACACTTTTAGCTTAGTTATATTCATCTAACACTTCTAGACTCAATCTGATAATCACCAATTGTGATAGATGATCAAATGTGTTTTAAAAGAGTTGTTCAAATATTCACTATCTCATAGAAATATATATGAAGTATTTGAAACATATTCGGCTTGGTTTGTAAGTGTACAAAGTACGTATATAAGAACCAATCTATATTATAAGGGACAATGGTGTTTTTCTATTTGGACGGAGATCTACAGTTTGGACACATAAAGAACGGCCCAGATTGAGGCACCTATTTAAGTTATTCAGTTACATTTCTGGCATATAAAGAATGGTCCAGATTGAGCTACATATTTAAGATTTTCAATCTATATCTTAGGAATATAAGGGTCCTGATTAATTCACATAATATTAATTTTACCTAAGATAATGAATTTAAATTGATTGCCCATTAATTTAATGTCATTTATTTGGGAGTTATTCCTCCCATTTAGGCATATAAAGAAGGGAATTTTCAATTTATTTGGGAGTTACTTTTATTCATCCCATTAACTCCTCCCATTAACTTAACTCTTAATTTAATCCTTTTTATAATCAAATTCCTTTCCCAAAGTTTCATCCTTTGCACAACTTTATTCCCAAGGTATGATTCACTATTCACTATTGTTTTGGTTGATTAAGATAATTGTTGTTAGCTTTTCTCTATAATAACGTCAATGAATTCATGGTGCCTTACGCCTAAGTTTTATGTCATTTATGTAGTCAAAAGATACTGATCAAATATTGTATTTGATCAGTTTAGTTTCTCTTTGATTCTTTTCATCAATATTTTTTTTATCCCAATTTTGTTTTTTTCATTTGTAGTCAAAAGATACTGATCAAATATGATTGATATCTATTCGTTTTCATTCTTATGTTAGGTTTTTTTCAATACCATACCATACCATTTATTTATTATTTTTTTACGCAATTTTTTTTTTCCGGGCAGGGAATTGTCCAATTAGACTTTGACTTCTTCGGGCCAAAATCATAGGATTTACATGGAGTGAAAATCAATGACGAAGAAAACGATTGTTTCATTGTTATGTCCTTATCTTGGGTTGGTAAATAACATTTCTTAACTGTTCATACTCTTAGTTGGATCATTGTTGTTAGATGTTCTCTTTAATTTTTTGTTTAACATCAATGGATTGATGGTGCCTTACGCAATTTTTATGTCATTTATGCAGTCAAAAGGTATTGATCAAATATCTATTTGGACGGAGATGTACAGTTTGGACACATAAAGGACGGTCCAGATTGAGACACGTATCTAAGTTATTCAGTCACATTTCTGGCATATAAAGAATGGTCCAGATTGAGCTACAAATTAATTCACATATTTCTTTTACCTAAGACAATGAATTAGATTTTTAATGTGCATTTATTTGGGAGTTATTCCTCCCATTTAATGTCAAACCGTTATTTTTATTCCTCCCATTAAATCATCTCATTAAGAATGCGAAATTGGGGGATATAAAAAGGAATTGGGGGATATAAGAAAAGGACAAAAACTGGATCCAGATATCAATTCGGGGTCACCCCTTATCTAAGTATTTTACGTAATACCTAATCTACCCCTCACTAATCAGGATTAGTGATTAATAATAATTAGTAAAATCATAAGATTTTTTATAAATGATTAGTGTGTGTTTTATTTGAATTTGGGTTAGTGAGGTGAGAGTAGAAGGAGGGAAAAATAATTTGAGAGAGAAATTTTTTTGGGAAAAATGGAGGATGATTGTGAAGAGAGAATTGCTGCTGCTGAATCTTTAGCTCAACTACAACAAGGAGCATATCTTGAATATTCAGCTAACGACAACAACTTTTAATTGCAACTCTTTGTTGAGCCAACACCCTTGAATGATGATTTTGACGAGTATGGAGAGTTTCTTGAAGAACCAACACAAGAAAGTAAAATTGCACAACATACTAGCATCCCCAACACACAGGTAAAGCTGCTAAGATGTCGAAAAATCGATTTTTTCTTTAAACCCACTATTTTTTCAACTGAAAAACCTCGGTGCCGGCATGGTAGTTGTATGAATCTCATGCCGGTAATCAGGGTACCGGAATGGTATTCATACTACGACCATGCCGGTAGACCGATATCCCCCATTTTGAATATTGACCCGGCATAGAATTCTTCTAAACAACTATGCTTCAGACGCAGATTAACCTTTTTACATACCAAGGAATATACTACGGAATATGCAACCGGCATGGTTGCATTGATAGGTTACCATGCCTGTACTGCATGAAAAACATACACGAAACACTACCATCCCAAACCTAAAACCGGCATTGAAACTTAATAAATATCAACGCCGGAACTGGGTACCGGCGTGGTACCATCAATATCGATAATGCCCGCACCAAAACCGGCGTTGTTCAGTTATAACTTTTTAATGCCGGCACCTACAAAAAAACATGCAGAAATAAATGTTTTCCAAATCTAAATTCCTGCATTCAATATCAAATATTTTCAATGCCGGAATTGTGTACCGGCTTGGGACAATAGATTACGAGGATGCCGGCACTCGTGCTTCCGGCGTTGTTTTCTAATGAAAAATTTATGCCGGAATAGGTTTCAAATTTGGTCTTCCGTTTTGGTTAACTTAGACTATGCCGGAACAATGGTCGAGCATGCCGGTACGGGTTTCCGGCATAGTGTTGTAATTGTGTTTGGAACTAATTTCATTCGATCTTTAGGTGGTGACATATATTGATCCAACAAATGCAAAGCCGCTTTATTGGGATACATCGGAATACTATAAAATCCCTCCGGTATGTGACCAAAGAATACTTTTCACCAAGTATCTTGAACTTTACTAATGGATTGCTAGTAATGAACCTTCTAATGAATGCGAAATTGTTCTTATGCAGGGAATAACATATCGAAAGGAAGCAATCGCTTGGGCTAAAGAGACGGCTCTTAAGAACATGTGTGTGTTGGTGAGGAATACCGAAGGTTCGAAGAGGCGTTTTGAGATGGCTTGCGAGAGAAGTGGGAAATACAAGGAGAAGAATAGCCACAAGAGAAAGGATTATGTATATCCAAAGAAGACTAATAGGGTATACAAGACTAAATACGAGGAAGAATAATTGCTCGTTTAAGCTTGTATTCCGTTTAAATGACATGAACAATTGGGATTGTGAGGTTTTGTGTGGCTGTCATAACCACCGGGATCCGAAAGATTTTGTTGGTCACTCCTTAGTTGCGAAGCTAAAACCTGACGAGTTCGAGGATGTAAAGAGATTGACCAAAGCACTTATCAAACCGAGACAAATTCTCAGAGGCTTCAAGGAAAAGGATGAGACTAACGTGTATTCTCTACGTACAATTTATGCCGCAAAAGAAACTATTAGAAGGGTGGAATGGGAAGGGAGGAGTGTTATGCAAGAATTTGAGAAGATAGTTTGGGATCACAACTACACGCGTATCATTAAAAGAGGGCTGGATGAGAAGCCCCTTCAAATATTCATTTTGCATCCTTTGCTCTCACAATTGGCAAATACATGTTGTGGTGTTCATTTGATGGATTGCACCTACAAGACAAACAAATAGAATATGTCGTTGTTCAACATCGTGGGGAAAACCTCGGACAAGGTAACATTCACATTGGCTTGGTGCTTAATGGAAAACGAGAGGGACTATAATTATCATTGGGCATTACGACAATTGAAATTGTTCTTCCGGGAAAATCAACTTCCGAGGTCATCGTAATCGATAACGATGACGCATTAATGAAAGCAATATCCGACGTCTTCCCGGACGCACAAAATTTCCTATGTACATATCATATACGTAATAATGAGATAAAAACTTGCTATGCCTTGTTTGAACCCGCAAAGGCGGATATTAAGAAAAGAATGATGGTACAACTAGAGGAAGATGTTCGAAAGAACAAACTATCCCCCGCCGAAGAAGAAGATGAGAGAGGCAAAATAAAGGAGCGAATGGACAAAGAACATGCGGAAAATCATAAAAAGTGGTTGGAATTTCTAAGAGATTGGGAGAAAGTTTATTGGTCTCTTACCGAGGTTATGTACGAAAAGAGATTGGAGAAGTTTATTGCCGATTGGAACGAAGTTTATCCGACTGCCGTCTGGTATTGTCGGACTCAATGGTTGGATAAGTTCAAGGAAAAATTTGTGCGTGGATGGACAAACCGGTATAGACACTTCAAGAGTGAAGCAGCTGAGGCCGCTCATGGGAGATTTAAAGATCTCATCCAGTCCGGTCAAGGCAATGTGGTTACGGTCACCGAGGCAATGGAGCAATACTTTAAGTAAGATATCAATAGGATCAAGGAGGCTTTTGAGAAAAGCTCAATGGAAAGGATGACTCAATTTCTTCGTTATGGTAAGTTGCTCCAAGGAATAGAATTCAACGTCTCTCATTGGGCAATAAAACATATGATGAGACAAATGGAATATGAGAAAAATTACGGAAAACCGGGTGATGTGTGTATTTGTCCCGACATGTCTTCACTGGGGCTTCCGTGTCGTCATATGCTTGTGAAGTATGAATAAGTGATACCTATTGAGGTTATTGATCCGTTTTGGAAGCAACTATCTTTCGACCCTCCCCCTTCGGGAGATACCGGGAAATCTCCATGGGATACGAACGAAGCAAAGGAATTATTCCAAGCTTACTCACGTGGCACCTCGGTAAGCCGACAAGTCTTGTTGAGCCAACTAAGGCTAATTACTCGTCCATGGATCGCACAAAGCGAAGAGCCAAGAAAGGGAGATCCAATAGGTAGACCACAAACTAAAACAAAAAGGAAAAAACAAAGGGTAGAATTGAAAGAAATGACTCAACGTGAAGAAGAACTCGCGGCAAGTAAGAAACGAGATCTAACCGCATGTGAGATTTCGGAACAAAGGTTCGTGGAAGCGCAGGTTCCAAACAAAAGAGGTAGGCCAAGGAAGGAACCGCTAAGTCAACAACAAACGAAGGAATCCGTATCCACACCAAAAGCCAACTCATCGGAGGTTCCAAAGAAGAGGGGTAGGCCGCCAAAGGTATCAACATCAAGTGTCAAAGAACAACAAGGTGAGCATTCCGAAGCCATACCCATAGTCGATCTAGCGGAGGTTCCAAGGAAAATTGGTAGGCCGCCAAAGGTATCATCATCAAGTGACAAAGAACAACAAGGTTAGCATTCCGAAGCCATACCCATAGTCGATCTAGCGGAGGTTCCAAGGAAAATGGGTAGGCCGCCAAAGGTATCATCATCAAGTGACAAAGAACAACAAGGTGAGCATTCCGAAGCAATGCCCATAGTCGATCTAGCGGAGGTTCCAAGGAAAAGGGGTAGGCCGCCAAAGGTATCATCATCAAGTGACAAAGAACAACAAGGTGACGAGGCAAAGGTGGTGACAAACCAAAGTGATAGCAAAGTTGACGTAGTTTTAGTTCGAAGGGGAAGGGGTAGGCCAAGGAAGTACGGACTCCCATCACATATCGAAGACATTGCAAGTGTAGAGATTGCAGATGATGGTTTGGATACATTATTGTTACAAAAGGGTAATATGAAGATGTATAAGGATCCCAGAACAGGTAGGACAATTAGAAGTTATCATACCAAGATACAGTCTTACATAGACCAACTTCCTGAGGTTATTCGCGAGTATATTTTATATACGGATGATGTCGACGGAGATGGAAATTGTGGCTATCATGCTATGACTGAACAATTAGAAATCTTGACACGGCGGTTAGTAGAGGTATGACACCATGCCAATATGCTAGAATGAGGATGGCTGAACAACTTGTGAACAAGATGAGCTTTTATGAGCAATTGGTTGGTGTAGGCGAGGGGTTTGATGATATGCATGCTCAAGTATTGGGGCCCAAGCAACAAATGAACTTTCTTCCTTCTGAATATTGGATGAGAATGCCGCTTTGTGGGCATCTACTGGCGGATACATTTTGATGTGTTGTTCATTATTTTACCCCCACCGTAGAAGTAACATTTACCCCAAAGTGGCAAAAATGCGAAGGATCCCTTAAGAACAGAAGAGTTGTTTTGGCGTTCGTGAACGGTAATCATTTCGTTATTCTAAAACTCAAAGAAAATTGTCCATTGCCACCTATCTGTGGGATGATTAAAAACAAGGGTCTAGATCCCAATATCTGGAAGGGATGGATGGCATCGTATGAGGAGAATCACCAATTTTGGGATGCGTTGGCCTTATAAAAAAAACCGCTCCAAGAGGAGAAGATGCAACCCATTACGTGTGGAGGCGACGATGAGTAATTTGGATTTATGTGGTTCAGTAGTACGCAACGTTTTGTTTTTTTGGAAGTCTGAATTGTAAACATTAAATCATATTTTGATGCCCATGCCGGCATAGTTGTGTTTTATATTTACAACTCCGGAACTGGTGTACCGGCGTAGACTTTCGTTTAAACCCATGCCGGAAATGCAGAAAAAACTTCCAGAGAAATCAGTGACCTTTCCGGCATTGAAATTAACATCATTATTGTGCCGGTTTTCTGTCAAAATCATATTTGTCATGGAGATTACAGAAAACCGGCATAGTATCCAAACACAGTTAAATGCCGGAACTCTGTCATTTAGAGAACCTGCATTGTTGTTACTGTTCTCTAGCATGCCGGTAATGAATAAAAACTTAGAAATTTAAGTGATCTGGGCACATTCAAACTCTGTAAAAGAGGTAATTTGACACAAGTTTATCAAAATAATAAATATAATAAAAATACTAGATTGTATACAAGAACAAACTCCAAAGTTATGTGGTTCCAAATCGAAATCAAATCAAACATAAACCAAGTCAAGCAAAGAGTTTAGCAAGACACGCAAACAAACACATTGTTTAAGACTCACAAACAAACATAAACCAACACTAGATTGTTCAAACCAAACTAATACTATAGAATAAACACACGATCACTCTGTTCTTGGCTTCTTGTGTACCCTCTTCTTCCTTTCGCCCCACAAGTCTTTTGCCTTCGGATCTTCAATTTTGTCCATAGTTTGCTCGACGTTCTCCATTTCTTTCTGGGTCAGCACCTCTCCTTTCTTGTTCTTTTTCTTAAAGAACTTTGACAAATTTCCAATCCGCTGACGCTGTTAAGGAAATTTTAAACATGTACTTAGTATGTACAATTGTATATGTTCATAGACATAGATTAAAAGAATGGTAATGAACAAGACGTACGTACCAACAACGTAATGAGCTATACAAGTGCGGGTACAGTTTTCGGAGTTGTGCAGGGATGTGCTGGTGGTGGAGGAATAACTACGATATCCGGGCGTACAACATAAGGATGCGTGAACTTCGACCATGCAACTTCGACCATTCTAGGTCCAGAGACTCAACTCCTTCTGCAATTGATTTGCCGATAACATTCAAGCCTAGAATGTTCTGAGCATATTCAGGGATTAAGGTCATCTCCCCAAAAGGGAAGTGCATGGTATCGGTTTCACCATGATACCTTTCGACGAAGCAATTGTGATATCAGAATCAGGCTTCACATAATTTTCAACCAAAGCATATAGACCAGAATCCTTTACTATTGTTCGGACCTCTTCACATTCCTCGGACAAATTCCAACCATCCGCGGCTTGGTTTCGGCAAACACGCACAACCTTCTTATGATCCTACAATTAGGAGAGAAAATACAATTAAGATATTTTACATAAATACACAACAATACATATGTACAAGATAGAAAATGCTTACATAGGTTTGATAGATAGTACGAGCCCACGAGTGCTTGTATCCAAATAGTGTTTTTGGTTCCGGAGCTTCACCCCAAATTCTACCATGTTCAAGGTCAGGTATCATTTCATTAATATGAGGAAGATGGGAACCTTTAACTTTCACTTTGACATTGCCCTTCTTGCCATTGCCTTGTGTTGGTTGTTGACTTGGCCCACCAACTTCGCTTTGGCTTGCTGATTGACTTTCCTCTTCATCTTGCTCATCTTGATCATCGTGCTCACGGTTTGCAAGTCGACTACGGTCACCACCACTCTCCAAAATTATCCCTCTTGTACCAGCCCCCAAACGTATCTTACGACCTTCATCTTTCCTCGAGGAGGCGAGAGGCGAGGAGTATCAAGACCGTCCTTCCTTCTTCTCTTAGTGACAAAGATCTTTAGTTTTTCTTTTGTTAGCTTCCTTTGCTTTTGACCTATATCGTAAGCACACGGAAAGCAATGAATATAAGATAACTCACCTTCGGTTTAGTACCGGCATTGACTACCTTAAAATAAACCACGCGGTAGAATGGTCCCAAAAGTACACATTGACTATCGACGGTCTGGTACCAAGTGCACCCAAGCATACAAATGCAACCTAAAATCTATGCCGGTATTTGTGACAATTTTCATGGATGTTTTAAGTCCACTACCGGCATGCTCGAATTATTACAAAAGAATGTCGGTACCCAAAACTGGCATGCAATGAAACCAAAAATCTATGTCGGTACTGGTGACAAATTCATAAACTCTCCTGTATGTTTTAAGTCCACTACCGGCATACACGAATTATTATCCAACACTGCTGTAGGTACTAAAAACCGCTGCTTTGTATTCATCCTAGATTGAATGCCGGTAGAGAAAATTCAGTTTACGGTGAATGCAGGGTTGGAAAGTGGCCTTTGTATTCATCCTAGATTGAATCTTAGGAATACAAAACCGATCTTGTGTTCATACAAATATCGGTGCGGTACATATTGCATTTGAGTTAGGGTTCGCGATTCTAACCTAAACCCATAGATACAAATCGATTGAAACACTAATTAAACAGTTTTAAATGAATTACCTTCTCACAGAAGCCATATTTCTGAGTAGTTGGTCGTCAGAGAACATTGCTTCTTCGTGTTCTTGCTCTTGAGCAATCTTAGCAAGTCTTTCTGCCTGTTTTTGTTGAGCAATCGATGTTGAGTTCGATTGGGCATTTGGTTTCTTTCGTGGAGGCATTGTTTATGATTCGGGTAGTTTAATAGACGAAGAATTTTTGAATCGACGATGAAGAACGGATGAAGAAGAAGATGGAAGAAAAAAAAATTAAAACCCTAAGAGTGCCGGAACTGATTTGGGGAGAATGGGGGATATGTTTTGGTTTTTTGATTTTAATGTTTTAGTAGAAAGGGTAGTATGGTATTTTCATAATGTTTTTTAATTAACCAAAGGTATTTTAGTATTTTCATACCCAAAAATCACCCCTTAACACACACCATGGGTTGGGAGAAGTAATCAATATCCCCCAATTCCTTTTTATATCCCCCAATTTCGCGTTCCTCATTAACTTAACTCTTAATTTAATCCCTTTTATAATCAAGTTCCTTTGCACAACTCTATTCTCAAGGTATGATTCACTATTGTTTTGGTTGATTGAGATAATTGTTGTTAGCTTTTTTATTTAATTTCTTGTTTAACATCAATGGATTCATGGTGTCTCACGCCAAATTTTTATATATGTCATTTATGCAGTCAAAAGATACTGATAAAATATGGTATTTGATCAGTTTAATTTTTTGTTATCCCAATTTTGTTTTTTTTCATTTGCAGTCAAAAGATATTGATCAAATATGATAGTTATCTATTCATTTTCATTCTTATGTTAGGCTTTTTATAATACCATACCATTTGATCAGTTTAATTTCTCTTTGATTCTTTTCATTAATGTTGTATTTTGTTATCTCAATTTTGTTTATTCATTTGCAGTCAAAAGATATTGATCAAATATGATTGCTATCGATTCATTTTCATTCTTATGTTAGGTTTTTTTTTAATACCATACAATTTAGTTTCTACTTTTTTTACGCAAATTTTTTATTTTTCTCTGGATAGGGAATTGTCCAATTACACTTTGATTTCTTCAGGCCAAAATCATGGGATTTACATGGAGTGAAAATAAATGACGAAGAAAACGACGGTTTCATTGTTATGCCCTTAACTTTTCATACTCTTAGTTGGATTAGAGTCGTGTACATGTTTGTATAAAATGGATTGAAGTTTCTTGATTATATTTGTTGCTTTTTTAATTCTTTGTATCATATAAACCTTGAAATTACATCTCTTCATATTTATAACCTTTTGATGGTTTTACAAAGTGAGTATTTGTTATTATCTTAGAAGGTCATCTTAAATTATTTATACATAGTCAGGCAAAAAAGTAACGGTTTGACATTAAATGAAGACTAAATTAAGAGTTAAGTTAATGGGCGTTTAATTTAAAATAAAAGTAACGGTTTGAAATTAAATGAGAGGAATAACTCCCAAATAAATTCTCATTAAAAATCTAACTCATTGTCTTAGGTAAAATCAATATGTGAATTAATTTGGACCCTTCTTTATATTCCTAAAATGTAGATTAAAAACAATTAGCGGTTCCAAAACTTAATGCAGATATAACAGTTTTTAAGGATATGAAAAAAGAGTTCCCAGCTCAGATTCAACTTTTTGAATTTCGCACTGATTTTTTTTAGCACAAAATGACAATCTATTTAAATGGTGATTGAACTGCATTTTTAATTTGGAATGTCGTCGACAGGTTAATTTTATCAAACTAGGAATTTCTACGAGTTCCCTCTTGGGACTTTAGATTTTCAAGTTTGTTGGTATTATTTGCAACAACTGTGAATGGATTCATATCAATTACCACAAATGAAACTGGGTGGAGTTCCAGTGTACACGCTTACATTGGATATCTTAACCACCAAAAAAATTACTCTATGTTGTATATATATCAATGTACATCAACATATGGACATCCTAATCAACATTTAATAAGAAACCGTTCACGCTGATGTTAACAATATCGATCAAAGCTTCGAATTCAATTTAAGAAGATTATCATTCCCCCAAATTTCAAACGCTCGGTTCATGGTATTCTCCCAAGAAAAAAAAATATAAACAACACCAAAACAACCCATAGCCCCGTGCCGTTACGGAACGGCACGGGGCTATGGTTGTTTTGGTGTTGGTTATATGGTATGGTATTCAATGTCTCTATATTAGGTTTTCAGGTTGCAGATTTTCAGGTGATTAGGTTTTCAGGTGATTTGTCTCTATGTTGCAGATTTTCAGGTTATTTGTCTCTATAGTTCTCTTTGATTCTTTTCATAATTTTTTTTTATCCCAATTTTGTTTTTTCATTTGTAGTCAAAAGATAATGATCAAATATGATTGCTATCTATTCGTTTTCATTCTTATGTTAGGTTTTTTTTAATACCATACCATTCAATTAACAGATTAGTAGATTATCATTCCCCCAAATGTTTTATGTCATTTATGCAGTCAAAAGATACTGATCAAATATTGTATTTGATCAATTTAGTTTCTCTTTGATTCTTTTCATCAATATTTTTTTTTCCCAGTTTTGTTTTTTCATTTGCAGTCAAAAGATACTGATCAAATATGATTGCTATTTATTCGTTTTCATTCTTATGTTAGGTGTTTTTTAATACCATGCCATTTAATTTCTATTTTTTTACACAATTTTTTTTTTTTTAAATTTTTCTCTGGGCAGAGAATTGTCCAATTAGACTTTGACTTCTTCGGGACAAAATCATAGGATTTACATGGAGTGAAAATAAATAACGAAGAAAACAACTGTTTCATTGTTATGTCCTTAACTTGGGTCAGTAAATAACATTTCTTAATTGTTCATACTCTTAGTTGGATCATTGTTGTTAGCTTTTCTCTTTAATTTTTTGTTTAACATCAATGGATTCATGGTGCCTCATGCAATTTTTATGTCATTTATGCAGTCAAAAGGTACTGATCAAATATTTATTATATTATAAGGGGCAGTGGTTTTTTTTATTCGGACGGAGATAGCATTTCTCAACTGTTCATAAATAGCATTTATTAACTGTTCATACTCTTAGTTGGATCATTGTTGTTATCTTTTCTCTTTAATTTTTTGTTTAACAACAATGGATTCATGGTGCCTCATGCAATTTTTATGTCATTTATGCAGTCAAAAGGTACTGATCAAATATTTATTATATTATAAGGGACAATGGTTTTTTTTATTCGGACGGAGATATACAGTTTGGAACATAAAGGACGGTCCATTTAATTTCTATTTTTTTTACACAAATTTTTTATTTTTCTCTGGATAGGGAATTGTCCAATTAGACTTTGATTTCTTAAGGCCAAAATCATAGGATTTACATGGAGTGAAAATAAATGATGAAGAAAACGACGGTTTCATTGTCATTCCCTTAACTTTGGTCGGTAAATAGGATTTCTTAACTTTTCATACTCTTAGTTGGATTAGAGTCGTGTACATGTTTGTATCAAATGGATTGAAGTTTCTTGATTATATTTGTTATTTTTTTAATTCTTTGTATCATATAAACATTGAAATTACATTTCTTCATATTTATAACCTTTTGATGGTTTACAAAGTGAGTATTTGTTATTATCTTAGAAGGTAATCTTAAATTATTTATATATAGTGAGGAAAAAAGTAACGGTTTGACATTAAGTGAAGATTAAATTAAGAGTTAAGTTAATGGGCGTTTAATTTAGAATAAAAGTAACGGGTTGACATTAAATGAGAGGAATAACTCCCAAATAAATTATCATTAAAAATCTAACTCATTGTCTTAGGTAAAATCAATATGTGAATTAATCTTGACCCTTCTTTATATTCCTAAAATGTAGATTGAAAATCTACATGCCAATTATACATTGATACGAGCACACAGTCAATATTCATTTTTGAAAACAATTAGCGGTTCTAAAAATTAATGCAAATATAACACTTTTTAAGGATATGAAAGAAGAGTTCCCAGCTCAGATTCAACTTTTTGAATTTCGAAAAAAATTGCACAGATATGTTTTTAGCACAAAACGACAATCTATTTAAATGATGACTGAACTGCATTTTTAATTTGGAATGATGTCGACAAGTTAATTTTATCAAACTAGGAATTTCTACGAGTTCCCGCTTAGGACTTTAGTTTGTTGGTATTATTTGCAACAACTGTGAATAGATGGTTATATCAATTACCATAAATGAAACCGGAGTTCCAGTGTACACGCTTACATTGGATATCTTAACCACCAAAAAAATTACTCTATGTTGTATATATATATATCAATGTACATTAATATATGGACATCCTAATCACCATTTAATAAGAAACCGCTTCCGCTGATGTTAATAATATCGATTAAAGCTTCGAATTCATTTTAAGAAAGATTATCATTCCCCCAAATTTCACACGCTCAGCTCATAGTGTACAAAGTACGTATATAAGAACCAATACATTAACATAATGCCATGGTTTGCAAACCGAGTTCGCATACCTTAACGCATTAAAAATCCAGGGAACGAACCTGAGTTCATGAAAATAGAAAATTTAGTTTGCATACAGATTATGTGAACAAGTTGTCATACTTACCGATTTTAGAATCTAACCACTAAGTTCGCAAACTGAGTTCGCGAACTACCGTTCCGGACCTTGCCTAGTTTTGTTGTTCGCAAACCACAGTTCCGGACCCATTACAGATCACCTTTTTCGGAAACACAGTTCGCAAACAAGAGTTCCGGACCCAAATTAGCACTTCGCAGTTCGCATACTATGGTGTATCCATACATTGGTAGTATATCTAAAACTCTCGTTAATCGATTTGAAACATCCTTAGAAGACTACTATGGTAAACTTACACATACTACTAGCTTCAAGTAATTTTCAAATGATTATTTGATCAATACTAAATATCCCAAGTTAACATCAAACGATTGTCTCACACATATCATGTAAGATGTTCAAGGTAATTTTCACATTATCAACTTGACTTAATATTTAGTTTCCAACAAATGAATTGTTTACAACTAAAGTTGTCAAGTAGATGATAAAGAATTCTAAGCTTTAAACTCATATTTCAAGAATTATATAAACGAGATAAACTCGACTCGAAATTTCAAATGTATATAGCTATACGACTTAGTCCCATTAGTAGATAGAATTGAATAGAATTCCGAGTGATAGATAATTTTTAGTCTCCACATACCTTTTGTCGTTGAAGTTCCTCCAATCTCTTCAGTAGATCATCTTCTTCAAATGGTGAACGTCGTGAAGTCTAATGCTCAACTACACACTTCTATCCTAATCCGAGACATAACTATAAGTAGACTAGAAATCACGATATAGTTTTATTCAATTAAACTTGACAAACAAGCTTGAGATAGCAACGCTTGCGAGTTCGACCGAGCAATGCTCTAACAATCTCACCCTTTATCAATTTTAGTGAGAAAAACTATCAACATATGGATTACAAAATAAATAAATTTTATAGCTTCTGATCCATCATGCTTGATTTCCTTGGCTCTTCAACTTCCTTGAATTTTTCGCAACTTCAAGTTCTCCATCGATTCTAAACGTGTTCAACTCAGCATCGTTGTTGTTGAAGATCCGTAGCAATAGCAATAAGAAAACAGATGTTCTCAATCATTGTTATTCAGTGTCATAGTATTATTATTTAAATCAAAGTCCAATTGTATCATAACTTTGAAATAATACTATGGTGATATGATTTACTCCCCCTTAGTCAATACTTCCATCTTTTGCACAATAGGTAAAACTTATAGATTGGAATCCACTCCCCCTTACATAATGATCAGTAAACCATATGTATGTAGTGTGAACTACTAAATAATTCTCTCTCTTTTTGTCAATAAAAATTGGCAAAGGTACGAAAACTATGGGATCGTTATGAATTCTCAAAAGATAACTCATGACTAAAGAAGCATATCAACTTTTATTTAGATGATTTCACATATTCGAAACTTAGTGTATTCATCAACTAGTTTATTAAGATACAAGTTAACCCCTACAAATTCCACAACCGCTCTCCCCACAAAGAAATAGAAATTAAGCACAAGTTCATTTAAGAACTCTCCCCCATTTGATGTCATTCCCAAGAGAACAACATGAGCGACATTACTTTTACAAGAAAAGAAGGATTTCTTTGGACATTAACTAATAACATGGATTTGTATCCAGTAAACATCGAGTAAACTAATCATAAGAAAATTTTTTGATTAATTTAATCGGAATCACTCAACATAAGAAAACTTACGAAGTAAATACAGTACTTTCACATAAAGTGGATCAAGGAAAGATCAATACTTCGGAATATCTCAAAAAGTTCATTCCATCTTTTATCAATATATGCATAAAGACATAATAGACTTAACTTTTGAGCATTTATGAGATAGTAACACAAATCAGAAAATGTAAGGCACATATCTCGTAAGACATTTGAAATATCTAAAACCAAAGATTAAATACTGCAAATTCATTTTCCAAAAACTTAGGATTTAAATAAATAAATATAAAAACATGCAAGATGAAAATCCTTGGAAATAGATTGTGTAATCACAATATATGTTATACCAAACCCCAGTTATCCTTCTCGAGCAGAAGAATAAATTCTCACAAGAAGTGTCCTAGACATTAATATTCTTGAAAAATTCTGAAAAGACGAGGGTACCCAAATATATCTCAATCTAAAACTTTTCCACCTATAAGTCCTTTCTCCGAAAGTGATTGTCTATGGACTGAGTCGAGACAATACAACTAATCGGTTCACACTTCGTGTGATCATCTATGGATACGAGATCGAGACAATACAACAACGAAGTATGTTTACTTAATAAATGGTTCGGACTTAACCAAACACAATAGGATTACTATCAATTAAATAGGAATTAACGTTTGTGTATTTTACATCTAATTATAATAAAACAATTATAATTGCGGAAATAGAAAAGTAAAACACACAACAAGATTTTGTTAACGAGGAAACCGCAAATGCAGAAAAACCCCGGGACCTTGTCTAGAATTGAATACTCTCAGGATTAAGCCGCTATACAAAATCAAACCAACTTCGTATAGTTGAGACCAAGCAACTAAACCTATAGTTCACCTAGTTCCGTCTGTATTCTCACGCCTCCAACTTGTAATAAGTCACGTACTTGGAACAATTCCTTTGGTTCGTATTCCAAACAGTAAAGGAAAAACAAATCTGTTTGGTAACAACTCTTTTCAACCGAGTGATATGAGTTCGAAAAAAGGCTCTTCTGTTTATCCCAATAAACTCCTTTGTCAGGTCTTAGATCTATCTAATAACAACTACCAAAGTAATTGTCAAGATTTTGCAATCAATACTTTTAATCACAAAGAATTGTATTGATGCCGATCTACTCAACTAATCAATCCAATCTACCACAAGGATAAACCGATTATAGTTGGATCCTCTTTAACCGAAATAAGTATTGTGCACACCAAAGATTATGAACCCAAATTAGAAATCTTCTTCGTCTTCAAATCTTCTTAGATCTTCAATAAACACCTGCACACAATCAACTTGAATCTCTTGTGATCAATCACGCACTGAACGGAGTCTGTTAAGAATGGATTGTCACAAGGCGTCTTTAGATCTACAAACAGTCTAAAGATCCCCGTCGAAACTTTGATCTAGTTTGAGTGAATCTTATATCAGAAGAGAAGATTCTCAAGCATAAACAAACTAGGTGCAATCAAAGTTCAACAACCGTTCGTCAATCAAATCAATCGAAAACTAATAATAAACCGCAATTATCTAGTTTCACACCAACAATACTAATAGAGCTTCTCAATCCCAAAGAAGTCTTTAAACCGAGCGGTCGTAAGAGATTTCGCCTAATTAGGTTACTTTCCTCTCCGAATAGGCGGCTCCACCAGTAACAACACAACTAGGTAATTTTGCTGGCTCTGAGGATTAGTTTGCTCGAAATGCAAACTCTGATATTTATAGACCAAGGAAGTTTGGACACCAAGGAATTTTCAAAACCGAAAATATTCTCAAGATATGCAATATATTTCCAAATTCGGTTTCCATAATTCCTGGAAATGTTTTGTCCAAATATTGACCGAAAATCTCTTAGAAAATCTCCAACTAGTAAATGCACATTACTAATTTTCATTTTCCAAAAATAATTTTAAAAACCTTAATTAAAAGATTCTCAACTTATTTTTCTATCCGGGATTTTCCTTTAGATATTAAGGAATATTTTGAACAATAAAAGATAAGCGTTACTGCACATGTTCAAAGTATGTCGACATCTTAACTTAGTAAATCATCTTTCATATTTACTATCTTGGAATCGAATTGCCACACTTCCAAAAAAGTTTAGAATTGGTTCATCTGACTTCCAAGAACTATGTGATTGATCAAGAACACTCAATGACCAATCATGGGTTTCACGGTTCTACCAAAACAAGTTTCGGTTCTACCTCCATGTGAGTACAGGATTTAGTAACACTAGCTTTCCAAAATTCAGTTGACTAGGTACTAGGATCGGTTCCCACATATATATGGTATCTAACTTGTATTTGTTGCACATGTCCATAGGATCGGTTCCCAATATCTAAAAACGTGTTGCACATGTTCATAGGATCGGTTCCCAATATCTAGAAACTTGTTGCACCTCTTACAAGGATCGATTCCCCTCTTGTGATCAGTTGCACCTCTTACTAGGATCCGTTCCCCTTTGCCTATAGTTGGTCATACCAATAACACTAAATCGATCATACCATCTCAGGTGATTACTTAAGATCGGTTTCACTAATAAAAGTCATACCAATACAAAAGTCAGGCCTTGTGAATAGTTTTACCAAGAACATAAACAAGTCATGAACGGTTATACTAATCACACATATTGGTAGTTCAAAAGATATGCAATGAATAACAATACCAATAAGCCTAGCGATTTCCCTATCGATTCACAAACAAGTTCATGAATTTACTTCCTTTAAACGAATGTAAAACATTATTTCCTAGGATGAAATCTTCACCTCATACCCATACATAATCTCAATAGCATTCAAACGATTGTGTCGATGTCTTATATACGAAGTTCAAAAGATAAGCGTTATACTTCGTATTGTATTCCTTAATACTACGTCTAACTAGAGTATAATCATTCATGCTTCGCAGTTATGTTTTCAATATGCACGAATTGAAAGATACGTTAGGGAATGAAATAGTTCAAGTCAAATATTACTAACCTCAAGTGGAAGGATGATGTTGTCGTTGTAGCTCCTTACTTATTCACTTCTTCAAGTCTTCGTAATACTTCTAATGTCTCATATCCTAATAATTTCAAGCTAACCTATACGAAGTTGACTCTAGTGCATAATCAAGTGACTCTTTAAATGAGTTTTTGTTCACTAAAATATGACAACCAAACTTGACATACCAACGCTTGGTGGGTTCAACCGAACTATGCTCTAACAAATTCTTTGTCGTCCCCGAACTCCTTGTCATCAATACGCATTGGAACATATGATTCATGAACAAAGGAGTCAAGTCCTACAAATCTTTTTGATTGTTGTCGGACCAGGGACTTTTGAATCTCCAGAGATCTTAGTACAATAACTTTTATTTTCTGAATGTCCATCCTGGTTTGCTTTAACTCTTCAAAAACAATGGAAAACTTATGAAGATTCGAGTTGTTAGCTCTTGGTTTCTCCATATTCTTCATTTTTCTTTTCAAAGTTGAATTAGAGGAATGGGATTTTTTGTTTTCCTTCATGATTGAAGAATTGACAATCAAACGGACATCTTTTCCATCAGAAGAAATAGTGCTTGGAGTCACCAAAATTTTGGAATATGGATTTGTGAATACACAAATAAAACAGCTCTACAAGCAACTTTTGATGAAAAGAGTTTCGATGAAGGAATAGGAATGCCAAAATATGGAACCTATATAAGCCGATTAGGGTTCACGTACAAATAACCTCAAAATGGTTGAAAGGACAATTTTAACCTTTTAATCACATAGGGTGAAATCTTTTCAATACCATTACTTGAAAAATAGAAAATTATGAAAAGATGGAAATTCAAGTAATAATATTCAAGATACAAACTAAAATAGTTTCTGACCCTAGAGCCCGATTGTGCACAGTTCTTGTCTCTTTGCTATCGGGCATGTAGTTGCAGGAAATCCCACAATACATCCCTCACAAGAATTCATAATAATCAACACATCTTTAAGATCAACAATCACACTTTTTATTAATTGGGTTTAAGAATTTTTACAAGAAGGAAATGAAATCAAGAATACAACCGCTATCTTAAACTTTCTCTCTCCTCAGAACTTTCTCACCACTCTAAAAAGATCTCCCCTACCTTAAGCCTGTTCGGCTCTTTATATACGATATTACATAGTGGGTGACAGCTAAGCTGTCCTTTATTTTCGGATCTGACTTGCAATATTCTCGCAAGTATACAAATGTTAGATTTCGCAACACTCCTAAATATCGCTAGGTCTCCGCATCTTTCTCATGTTTTGGTTGTCGTCATCTGTCGCGTCATTCCTGTAACCAATCTGCGATGTCTTCACAAAGTGTTGTATAATGGTTTCGAAATGGTATTGATGTTGCGATATTCTGATCCTACATCTTGCCTCTTCTCATGTCTTCTCTGCGAAGGAGAGAATGTCATGAGAATTAGTGCTTCAAAATGCCGCAGTCGTTCATTTTTCCATATTCTTCTGTATTGACATGATTCTGTACTTTTACGCAGAATTTATTACACGTATATCTTCTTCCATCCATTTCTTGACATGTCCTTTTCAACTGCTATTTCTCAACCGTTCATGTCTACTCTTCGCATTAAATGTGCTTATCTTCTCGAGAATTCTTCTCTATATATATTCTTCTCATTCTTCTCTTTTTCTTTTTTACTTTCCTTCTTATCTTTTCTGCAACTTTTCTTCACCGTTTCTCCGTAAATTCCTCTCCTGCTGCTGTAAATTTTCTTGTTTCTACTTCTTTTGATCTTTAATTTCTTCTTCATTCCCATACTGAAAATGGCTCCAGCTGGTCGTAAATATGAAACTTCTCTTGAAGGAATTCAGAAAGATCTCGAAGGGAGAGGTTTTACATTAGCCACCATTCCCGATCAAGGAGCTAAATCCATTCTTTCTGCTAAACTGTTTTCTGATCATCATTGTGATGATAAAGAAATCATTATTTCGCTTGGTCAAATTCTCGCTGGCCTTCCCATTCCTCTCTATGATCCTAATCTTCCTTTATTTTACGAAATTTTTGCTCACGCGAACTTCTCGCGAGCCATCTATCAATTGAGTGGGAACTGCATTCGTTTAATCCTTGAATTCGCTAACCGTGGTGCTTGGTAAAGGGTCTCTTTATCAAAAGAAGCTAGAGATCCAAATTTTAAGGATTTGGAAATATTCATTGAAAAATATACGAGAAAGCTTCTTTGAAAATTATGAATTAATACCCATGAAGAAAGATAGTACTCGCTGGGGTGTCCGCTTGAAGAGAAAAGATAACATTGCTGATGATAAAGTACTTATGCAAGATATTGATTGGCATTCTGGCAAGAATAATACTCCTCGTCACTCTAAAGATGACAGATGGTGTGTCTTTCCACTAGTTTTGAAGGGGCCTTATATTTCTGGTTCAAATGTGCTTCCTGCGAATCTCGTTGCTTATCAACCTTGGGTATTCAATTGGCATGAGAAAGAGAAAGAGGTATATTTATTAAATTTCGCTCAGTGTATAGTCTTCATTCCTCTTTATACCTATTAATCTTGCAAAAATTTCAGATTAACAAGCTAAGAAGAAGCTACAAAAGGACTAAGAAGGCAAACACCTTAGCAGCACTTCGTTCGATCACGGATGAAGTAAGAAATACTTTCTTTTATTATTTTTAACAATATTGTTGCCTCTATTTCTTATCTTCATTCGTGTGCGAAGGTTGGTGTTGTAGTTGTTGAAGAAGAAGGGTTTAAGGTTGCGAAGACCAAAGGCAAGGGTAAAAGTTCTCTTCGCAAGGAGAAGTCTGCTGCTCCACCTTCAAAGAAGCGAAAAGTTCACTCTCCCTCTCCTTCAAATCTTCAGTATGGCGAAAGCTCTGATGATGATGATAATGATGATGTTGATACATCTTCCGCAAGGGAAGATTTTCCGCCTGAATCTTCTATGGCACAACTGTCTAGCATCTTTTTTGACTCCATGCAAGGGATTGGGGATGATCATCTTACTAGCACATGCAAAGCTCTTGCGAATATATGTGATGCCCCTTTACTGGATGGTGATGATTCTCTTCATGGAGTCTCCAGATCAGTGACTCCTAGCTTTCTGAATTCACTTGGTATCTTGGTATGTCTTCGTTTCTCTATTTCTTCATAATTATGATTTAAAGTTATACTATATCTTGACAATTTCTTCATTTTCCTTCGCAGACTGGGAAGGCTTCTTTCGTTGTTGCCTCAGATTTGGAAAAAAAAACGTGGGATTATTGAAAAGAAGAATCTTCAACTTCGCAAGAGAAATGAAGAATTAGAAGCTGAAGCTGTTGCTATTCGTGAAAAGAAAAAACAATTAGAAGCTGATTCTTCTACTCAAAAGGACAAAATATCTAGTCTTCAAGATGCCAATAAGCAACTTTACGGTATGAAATTTTTCTCTTTTCCTTTATTTTGTTTTCTCATTATCTTTCCTCATCTTAATTTATCATTTTCGCAGACGTCTATGATCTTTCTGATGAAGCCATTTTCCTTCACACATTCCCCAATTCTATGGATAATAATACCCTTCTTGAATACCTTAATAATTCTTTGAATAGTTTTTCAAATGACAAGATTAAATCTCTTCCCATAAATGAACTAAGATCCAAACTTCGCCTCTTAGAAATTGACCATAGATCCAGTTTGGGCTTAGCCAACAAATTTAAACATTTCTATCTTAACTCTAAAGAGAAAATCAATACTATAAGAACCAAGATCAGTGATCTCATAGATGATAAAGATCGCATCTTTAGACAAGGTGCTCAAGCGTTAGCAAAATTCCAAAAAACTCTTCTTGAGGTTCAAATTGAACGAGATGATTCTAACCGCAGAAATGTTGTACTTAGCGAAAGAGAGAATCAAATTCGCTCTCTTCTTCTCATAAATAATGATGATGAATTCGCTTGGGCTGCGAAAGTTCTAGATGACGCCAGAAATAATTTATGTGTAAATGTTAGTCTTCAAGCTGAGCACACGGCCTTGGTTAGGGATATGATTTCTGACAGAGAAGGTTGTTAATTGTTCTTCTTTATTAATTGTTTGTCTTTCATAAATTATTATCAAGTTGTTGACTCATTGTTATATGTTCGCAGAAGTTGAAGAGAGATTTCGCAAAAGAGTTGAAGAACTTGAGTCCGAAAAGAGCAATTTCGCAAAGGATTTTTCTTCTCGCAATGATAAACGTTCCAGACTGAAGAGTCAATTAAAGATTACTGTTGCAAACTTTAAGAATGACGCTATTCTTTTTCGCAATCAAACTATTAAGAAGGTCTGTGATGATAATAACATCCTTCATTCCAAATATCCTTGTCTCTCAGAAGAAATTCCAAAAATGTACCCCCTCTGGATATCTCTGACAGTGATGCTAGTGAAGAAGAAGAAGAATTTGATGAGGATGAAGAAGAAGAATAATAAAACAAGAAATAGTTCTGTTTTCTTCTTTCTCTTTTTGTAATATCTGTACATTCGTTCTTTAATCTCCTATCTTTGTAATCTTTTGATGCGAATTTCTTCAATCTTCAAATGCAAGTTCTACCTTTTTTGTTTCTTCCTGCACATATTAAAAAAGCAATTCTTTTTTTTTTTTTTGCAATATGGTTAATCGATATATAACTATGAATCTTTCATTTCATGCGTGCGTAAATATATCATATGGAGACAAATAAGATGTTCTTATTCTATTCATTCCCATACTTGCCTCTGGTATTTGTATCCAAATGAAAGATTAAGCAAGTCATTTTTAAATACCAACATGTATTTATGCCTTAGTTTCGCATTTGTTTCGCGATTAGATATTTCTTGGTTTTTCCCAAGATTTCATTCTTTCTGATTCTCTTATGTGGTCTTATTTTTCGTTCCTAGTTAAAGGTATTATTTCGCCACCCCTTGTCATTGCGACAAAATCGCAGGACGTCTTTGCACTTGCATGCAAAAACCCCTAGATCTTGCTTTAACTTTTTTCTCTTATAATTTTTGTTGCGACAATATGACATGCCTAAATATTCTTGCGAAAATAAAGCCCCATGACATTGCCGTCTTGCGACGAAATCGCAGGACGTCTTTACACTTTCATGTATATACCCATTGATCTCGCCTTATCTTTCTCTTTTGTATTATTGCCTCTTCAGGATTGTCGCACAAATATGACAAGCCTAAATATTCTTGCGAAAATAAAGCCTCATGACATTTGCGTCTTAAGACACTTATCAGCTCCCTAATGGAGGGTGCCGCCCTTATCTTCCCCCTGGTTGCCCCTTCAAGGAGGCGTACCTCTACCATATGAGGTTGGATCCTCCCATCCGGTCTTAACAACAACCAGTTGTTTTCGCAGCCTCTTATCCCTTTTATATATGTCTTATGGTTACAAGACTGCACCCTAAGTGGGGATTTCTTTGGGACGAGTGTAGCATACGTCAAGACTTGCCAAGAATGGTCGAGACGCTTCAAATGCCCCATGAACTCTTGGCTCAACCGTGTACCTCGGCGCCTTGATCAGATGCCGCACTCCTTAGAAGAGACCCTCAGTCGTCCAACCTAAGTCATTAGCTTAGGTTGAAAATCCAAGGTACCTCTCCCGGATGGGCTTTATTGACCCCAAATCTCCATGACTCAGTTCCGGGCGGTGTAACCTTTTCATTTGAGCCATGAAATAGGTACCCCCTTCTATGACGCACTTTAGGTCTTACATTTGCCTCTTGCGAAATTTTGATTTCGCGAACTAGGGTGTACGCCATAGTAGGTTCGCCTCTTTCTGATTGTTTTGTTTCTTCTTCTGTATATCAGCTCTTTCGTAATTTCGCAATCTCATCTTTGTCATTCATAAAATATATTTTCTTCTTCTGCATATCAGCTCTTTTGTAATTTCGCAATCTCATCTTTGTCATTCACAAAATTTATTTTCTTATTCTGCATATCAGCTCTTTTGTAATTTCGCAATCTCATCTTTGTCATTCATAATTTATTTTTATTTTTTTTGACAAATCAGTCACACATCTTTCTTTCTTCTCCCAATCTTACTTTTGCAGTCATAAAATCAACAATTACATTCACTCTTTAAGTCTCTTACTTCTGCTACTTTCTGCCTCTGCATTTTTGAAATTTTCTGTTATTTTCTTATCCTTTGCGAAATCTTTGTCGCTTCTTAGCTTCAGCATGCATTGGTTTCCGATTCTTCTTCTCTATGTTCTATTGCATCTACCATCAATCTTTCACTTTTTTGTTTTTCTCTGATGTTATGTTTCCAATTCTTCTTCTTCGCAGCTCTTTTTTCGCAAGATTCTACATCAATTTCATAACACTTCTTTCCTTCAATCCAATCTCCTTTTACTATGCCAATACCACTGGGATGAGGGAACTTGATACACTGATGGAAAGTCGATACTACACCTAGAATCCCATGTAACCAAGATCGTCCAATCAATGCGTTGTATGGTGATTCCACATCGACTACACAGAACAGAATTTCATAGGACAATCCTTCAGTGGAATTCGCATATTGACTTCCCCTTTAGGTTTATTGGCAGTACCATTAAAACCATAGATCTTGTAAGTTGAAGGTATTAGATCTTCATCTTTTCCTCCCATAGTTTTATAAGTATGATAAAAAGGGATATCCACGGAACTTCCAGTATCGATTAAAATTCTGTTGATTGCCCATGAATTCTCAGCTTCATCATCTTCATCCTCACTAGGTTTTGGGTTAATCTCCAATCTTACCACTAATGGGTTATCGTGCATCTCGCCATCCTCAGGTACTTCTTCTGCGGTGAAGGAAATAGTCTGCTTTTGCCATTCTTTCAGTGGCGATGCCTTCGCAATGTTCATTATTTCTCTATCATCGGCATCTCTTGCGAAGACCCTACTGAGAGTGTTATCGTGAAAGTCTTCAATCGTTTTGTACGAATGTACAATAGAGTGACAAAACAGATTCTTTGACTTTGCTCCAACTTCTATTACAAATATTTCTCCTCTTTTTGTTGTATTTACTCTGCGAATTTCTGGCGGTGGTGGTAATGGTTGAGATTGAGGTTGTCTTACTAGAAAATGATTTAATTTTCCCTGATCTAACATTCTGAGAATGATTCTCTTTATATTTCTGCAGTCATTTGTTGAATGTCCATGGAAATGATGATAAGAGCAAAATTCATGACTTCTGTCGCTTGGAGGTGGTTCACTCCCCATGTTCCATGGCGCGGGTATGTTTTCCATCAAGATTATAGCTTCCCATATCTTCTCCACACTAGCATTCAGAGGTGGCATTTTGATTTCTTCCCATATTATCTTATGACTTCCCCGTCCTCTGTGATGGTTTTGCCTCTGACCTCCATAAGTTTCTTGTGGCTGGTCAAGTCTTTGAATTTTGTTATTTCCACCACGACTATAGAAGTTTCTTTCTCTCTCGAATTCTTCTTGATCACGACTTCCCATAGCTACTAGCTTCTGCTGACAATCTCCCATTATCCACTCTTGTGGTCCTTGCGAAGTGCTCGCCACTGTATTTATCAACTTAGGTAACAAGCTTGCATTCGCTGCTTTTGAACTTGTGTTCGCAACTGGGTATGATTCCATCTCATTTTGCTTTTCCTCAAGAGCAATATACTCCTCCTAAATTTCTCGCAACTCAGTCATTGTGATTGTATTCTTAATTCTGAAAATTTGAATGTACAGCAAATTCGTTGCGAACATAGCGTTAATGAATGATAGAATGAGATATCTCTCATCCACACGGCCAGCCATATCACTACAGATTGTCTTCCACCTCATGGTTAGATGCTTCAAACTTTCGCCAACCCTTTGCTTTAACCCAAATACATCTTCAATGCCAGGTCGCGAGGAATTATTACTTATATACGCCCCTAAAAATGTAGCCTGCAAATGGTTGAAAGATGTTATAGTATTCTTTGGCAAACCTTCAAACCATTTCAAGGCCTCTCCTGTTAAACTTGATGCAAAATATTTGCACAATACAACATCATGGTTTTCCCATTGTAGCATTATAGATGGTGGATTTTCGGCAAAGGCTAAAATCGTAAACCCATAATTATAAGTACTCCTGATCCATCAATCAAATGAATATTGAGGCTCATGTCTCTTATCGAAAACATGAAAGATCATGCTATGAGAATCTCTGACTGAGAATACTGTCTCTCAGAGTATATATAGATATGTAGTCTCTCAGCTGAGGCAATGGCATATCTCATGAATACTAAGCAATTTCAGTAATTACTTATATATAGAATCGAAAGATTAGACGGCTCCTAGACAGCTTGCCTGCTAGTATAGAGCAATAACGTCTTCAGGATGTAACAATATTTTCCCTGACTATATGAAAGAAGTATGACGCTTCAACAAGCTCATATCACTCAATTCCTGAATAATTAACGCTCCTAGACGATCGTACTAGTATAGAGCCATTAATTAATTATTCTCAAAATCAATAGATTCAAATCCCTGGAAAATATTCGATATTTTCATAATATTTCGTTACTTCAATTTATGGTTCTTCCCAAAGAGAATTCCATGGGTAAGTAATAAATATTCAACACACGGGCATCTGAGTTACCTTCGAGTAAGCCCCGACCAAAATGGTGTAAATGTATTCGACAAATAATGCATTAACAAACACCTGAATGAACAAACAAATACGACGAGACGATGAACCTATGCAAATAGGAAAGAAAATAATAAAATAATAGCCAAGGCACTAGGGGATCGGGCTCACTGACGGCCTACCATGCCGTGACCACCCCATGCCCAAATTCTATATTTTATCATATTTTATTATTTTCCTTGATCTCATGAAAATCCTTTCATTTGAACAAATATCCTTCGTTTTTGAGGAAACTCCTCGTTTCATGGTTTTTCCTTCACATTGAGGAAATAATATAAAATTAGGAAAATATTGTGGGGACGTGATTATTGGCCAACCTAGGCCATGCCTTGATCCCTACCGCCCCACACCTCATGGTTCCTCATTATTTTATTATTATTTCCCTAATCTCATGAAAACTCCTTAATCTCATGATATTTCCTTGATCCCATGAAAATAATATAAAATTAGGGAAACCCGTGGGACCGGGCCATAACCGGCCGGTCATGCCCTAGCTGGCCCCACACGCCCTATTTTATTATTATTATATTTTTCATGTTTCCTTAATCCCATGAAATTCCTTGATTTCATGATGTTTCCTTCAAATTATGAAAACTCCTTCAAATCATGAAATAATACATAAAATAAGGGAAAACTCACGGGACCGGGCCCTAGCTGGCCAACCATGCTCAAGCCGGTCCCACACGCCCTTATTTTATTATTATTAATACTTTTGTTTCCTTCATCTCATGGAAACTCCTTGATTTCAACAAAAATTCCTTGATTTTAACAAATTCCTTGGTTTTATCACATATTTCCCTAAAATCATGAAAATATTATGAAAATTGGGAAAAATGTGTGGGACCAAGCTCCTTGGCCGGACAGCCGTGCCTTGGCCATAGCCGGTCCCACACTTCATGATTCCCTCATTCTCTATTATTTTCCTTCATCTCATGAAGGTTTTGACTGATTTCAAAGAAAAACCCCGATTTCTTCATATTTTCTCAAAATGTTGCTCAAACGCACACCATTTAAAATATCAAAATTATCGAATTGAGATACGGACACTTTGGTGACGTGAGCATGTTACCTTGACCGACCAAGGTTGGCTCTTTGGCTTGCAAGAAGCCGGTCCCACGTATTCTCATGATTTGACCTAATTTACACAAATTGCACGTATTAGGTCCAAAACTCTTCCAAACAACTTGGAACTTCATGGAACGATCATCAATTGATCCCGTGAACACCCAGGGCCGGTTTCATGACCCCTTGGTCGGTCCCTCATCTCTTCATCATTAATTGGGTTTTATCACCTAAGGTTCAGCATTATTTTAATAAATGATTAAACCAGCATTTAATCATCCTTTCATCAACAAATTAACTGGTCTTCAGGAGATCTTGATATTTGCTCACGTGAGCATCCGGGCACTACATGGTCGACCCATAATCCCAAGTAGCCGCCCCTCCTTTTCTGTGGTTAATTCTCAATAAACCATCAATAAATCATCAATTGATCAAATTTGGGTTTTGAGTCCAAGGTTAAGGATTCCAGATTCAAACGCTAATAATTTTACGTTGATCCCGTGATCAATATTCTATTTATCATACTCGGTTCAATTGCCAGTATTCTGATTTAATATTTTATTTGGTTATGCTACCATAATTCATCAAACGGAGAATATTTTCTCAGATGAGCAATACTTGCTCAAATCAAATAATATTGGTTCAACTATCAATATTCAACAATTCATCAAATGAGCAATATTTGCTCACGATAACTTATTCACACATCATATCTCTGTCTCAACAGACATGTTCAATTCATGAGTCTCAGAACATTTCCAAACCACGTTCGACTCAACAATTCAAGGACTCATCGTCCCATGAAGTCATGAGGTCAGCAACTGACTAACTAAATACACGTATGCCTTGCAGATTCCACAATCACACGAGACATCAATCGTGTCACATGGGGGATATTAACTAAGGTTTTGGTCTGGCGGTCTACGGCACGTGTGTTCATACACACGATGAGAATGTGAGCAATTCGTGCAATCAGTTGAAGGAGTTAACAAAGTAGTGGATGGAAAATCAACCAAGTCTCCGCACGTTGAGCAACTGGTTTTAACACGATTTCTACTTCCCCATTCTTTGATTCCATCAACTGTCACACTTCATGAGATCATGGTGTTTTCAATTCCAATAATATGAATAAGTCTCTGAATCATGATTGAAACAAGGATAATCTCACGTCAAACAGACAATACGAGATTAACAATCCAACTCTCAACAGAGCAAATTCAATCATTCAGAACTTATCTTATTTTCTTTAATACACAACACACCTACAATCTTCGATCACCATTGATCTCACACATTTCTCGCCTTCCCTCCTACTGCATCGACCCATCCTCTCTTGTGACCGAATTTACTCTGGAACGCCACTGTCTTGGTTTAGGCTGGGAGCACTACTGATTGATCTCTCGAATTCAAAGCACTCCCTTCTTGCGGTGCATCTGTGTGAGGTTAAACATTTCGCTCGGTTCAAGGAGTCTCCTCCGCGCGATCATCTCCTCAATTCCGTAAAAACCAAATGAATCGCTTTTCCCCATCTACTGATTGGCGACCACGGTGGGAGATCATTCTCTCGGCTTGGAATCTCACTTCTCACAAAGATGGACGGTCTTAGGTCCGGGTTTAGTTACCAATACGGTGCAACACCCCCTCTAATATTGCAAGCTCTAGTGGTACCGCTAACACCACTCCTCCCGCGCAACCTACCACTACCACTCCTCCCGTGCAACCCGCCACTACTACTCCTTTGGCGCAACCTATCACTACTGCTCCTCCAAGTGCTCCGGTGATCACCCCCCGCAAGTGGCCAGATCGGGCACCATCAACAATCCACTCTTTGGTCGGTCTCCGAATAAATCCGAGAAAATCCACCTACCATTGGTGATCTCATGAAGGTGCAAGAGACTCTTGCCAAAAATCGATCGACATGGCTGCTACTCGAAGGAACTATCAACTATCTCAAGACTCTTACAGACAAGATGTCGAGAAAACTCGGGAGAAAGGCAAATATAAAGAAAAGTCTTACGACGCTTACCCCGAGGTCACTCCGATCCATGTTGTAGATGATGAAGAAGTACGCAAAGCTGCAGACGATCCACCAAAGAAATGAACTTGCAAGTTTCATCACTCGAGAGGACTGGAGCGCTTTTAGAAGATCGAGGAAAAGACAAGACATCATCCGGTCCACGGTCACCAACCTCCATATCCTCGCTACTACACAAAGGATTCCTCTTTCAAAGGGCTATACTTCTCGAACGTTCACACTTTACAACGGAACGGGCAACGCCGAGAACATGTTTATCATTTCCTAGAATCATTGGACGAGCAT